>JADLZK010010261.1:0-96054 GCA_015847255.1 Hyparrhenia diplandra
CGGCGGCCGGCAGCGGCGGCGGTTCCCTGGTGCTGGGCGTGGGGACAGGAGAGTCTGCAGTGATAGTCGAAACCAAACCAAACCAAAGCGGTGATAATCCAAACCAAACCAGTCCATCACGATTCTTAACCCATTCTTCAGCAAATCAAAGCGGACCATTTAAAAACCAGCCCATTAAAACCATTTTAAACCAAACCATTAGCAGGACGACAGGTTACGCCGTTGAAGCCTGCTTCAAGGTGGAGAGCGACGACGTTGTGACACTTAAATTTGGGATGCATACGCATGGATTCTTGCTCGGGCTGGACGATAGATCGATCACGCTAGGCTAGCTAGGCTGGCTAACTCCTAACTCCAATGCAAAACACTTTGGTTCAATTTGTGCGTGCAAGCTCGTATATAAATTAATCGATCCGCTCCTGGTAAATTGAGAAGGACGGAATTTGAGCAGGTGGTAGCTGAATGGAGACTACCTATTCCGTGCTTGAAACGTGACCCATGTACACCATATGCTTGGAGCCATGGATGATGGACCACGAGTCCACGGCTAGGACCATCGTCTCTGCACAGCTGCACTGATCCAACTGGGCATCGCGACCTACGTACAGTGCAGCTAGCGTCTCTCTGTCCCTCTGACAGGTGGGCCCGTCCCAGCCGGTTGGTTGGCTGGCTGGCTGGCTACCTGATTGCATTTGGCAGGTGCGTGCCACCCGGCCGGCCGGTCATTGTTGTTCACTGGTCAATCGCGCACTCTGTTCTTCATGTTTTCGTTGACCCAACCGTTGTCGATCAGTCGGAGGATCGAGGAGACACATCAACAATATACATAGCATGATATGATGCAACATCAACTGTAGTGGATATATATATATATATGATGCATGTATGTATGGTCTGCTGTTTCTTTGTTAGGTTCTTGATCGATGAAGATCTGTCTAACGGCAGTGCATGCGTACGTGCCATATTCCAGATGCCCCGCCGCATGGGCATATGCACGTGCTCTACTAGCTAGCTACATGTTCAGACTTAATTCAATCTCCGAGAATGATGTAGCTCTACCGCACCACGTGATCGATTAGCGACCTACAGTAGCTGCTTAATTAGCTGCAGCATCATTTCTTTTTTCGATCGGATAGAGCAGGCAGTCAGTTGCCTAAGCCCAACGACCAAGAGAGCCGAGAGGGACATGTCATGCATCGGTTAATCAGTCATGTTTGATGGTAGGATAAAAGGAATAGACATCTTAATTGTGTGCATGCTTCATCCTCAGTGACTAAATAGAATCAAATTAACCACTTATTACATTTACTTATATTTTTTAAAAAAAATATATATATTAAAACTATCCAACTCAAACTCGATCCTAATATTATCCAAGTCATTAACATATAGATTGTGAAAAAAGTCAGTAGTCGTAGTTACATTAGGGCGGCAATCTCTCATTTGCAAAGTTGTGATTAGGGGCGAGTGTGTAAATAAATTGCATATTCTCATGTGCCCCTTGGTTGCACCTGATACGTACGTTACCTCAATATATATATATATATATATATATATATATATATATATATATATATATATAATATATATATATATATATATATATATATATATATATATATATATATATATATATATATATATATATATATTCCGTTTCTTAAAAAAATTCTAGTACTGTACTCCTGCATATTCGAAAAGGAAAACGCTTTTGGAAAACGTTTGGGTCAGACATTGGAAACATTAATCAATAATGTGAAAATCATATCAATAGATTTGTCTTCAAAAAACTTTCATAAAAGTATACATATATAATTTTTTAATAAATATTTTTTTATAGAAAATAGAAGTCAAAGTTGCGCTTTTACAGACCGTGTCGCTGTCACGAACATCTTTCTTTTCAAGTATGGAGGGAGTACATCGTAAGCTCATTAATCTCGATTCCAACGTGCTATTGTCCAAGATCAAGCTAGCCTCGCCTATTAATTACTATGGCTATCACGTGACCTCAATGATCAAACTACTGAACTGTTATCTTGTGAAAAAACAAAAAAGACTGAACTGTTATAGAATTATAAACATGTTGTCGCTCGTTCTTTGCTATTGAGTCGCAAACTGTTGTGCCAATGTAACCGTTCTTGTTGGATCCAGTAGTCTAGGTGTGTGCCCTGGTAATCATGGTATTACCCATGTTTGTTTGTAAAACTCTATCTTCTTAATGAAATACGCGTTACGGCGTGATCTCAAACAAAATATAGAATTATAAACCTATTCCTACTATATACTATAGTAGATATACTATATGCGCATTGCCTGCATGCTCGGCAGGAGCAGGGGGAGGGGGTTGGGATATATGTCACGTAAAGCACCAATCGGCCATGCACGTGGTGTTATCGCGCGCTTGTTTCGTTTAGCGTAACTCGTGTTTAATAAGTACTCACTCCATTTTCAAATTATAGTTCGTTTGATTTTTTTGACCATAAGTTTGACCATTCATCTTATTCATAAAATTTGCACAAAGCTAGTCAAATTTAAGTCATTCTTTAAGAGCATTTGTTAATAAAACAATACACAACAAAAGAAATAATAGTTTACACAAAATTTTTGAATAAGACAGTGGTCAAAGTTGAGGTTGAAAAAGTTAAACGAACTATAATTTGAAACGGATCTATTATTGTGCAAAACACCATTTGTTGAAGCAACTCATGACAGAGGTTGTTGGAAGTCGGATGGGAACCGGTCATCATCGATGGCTGGCTGGCTGGCTGTGGAGCAGTGATCGATCACGTCGAGCGCCTCTAGAGCCCAGCCGAGGGCTGTGATGTTATCGTCTGACTCGTAGCCGGTAGCAGCACCATGTATACTCACGGATCATGCATGGATAGGATGCAGTACAGATGGAGATCGTGGCTACTGTAGACGCGTAGGATCGAGTACCCTGCATTGCATGCACTGCGTGGTGCCCGGCTCTGACCAGTCTGACGAGCGATGCGAGAATCGTCCTACTACACGGCTACACCTATGCATGCTACAGTGGCCACTGCACTTGCTGCAGGCTGCAGCCGCTTCAATGGATCCAGTTGGAACCCCCTCTCCCCTCAACGTGCACAACACGTGGTCCATCTGCATGTCCCTACTACGAGTACCTACTAGCTGATCCGCCGTGGCAGCCAGCGATTCGCAAATGCATTCGCTTCACGACACCAACTAAGCGCGCGGGAAGCGGCCGGCGGAGTGACCGCCGCCCGCCGGTGCCTCTTCCGGTCACGGTCACGGAACACCGGCTGCTTCAACTGTCGTCCGTACGAGTTGCATGCACGCTAGTGACATTATTAGTTACTCCCTCTGTCCCTAAATGTTTGTCTCTGAAAAACCGTGTTTTCCTCATAAACATGTTTTCCGGACGACACACATAAAGAGACGGAGGGAGTATCTGGTCTGGTATAAACAATCATACAAGCCAGCCATAGCCCATGCATCATCCTTCGTGTTCGGTGTACTCCCTCCGGGATGGTATTAGAAGTCGTTTAGGGACGGCCCGATACGGTCTCCAAAACACAACTTTGACCTCTTAATATTATAAAAATATTTATGGAGATGTGATATATGTATACTTTTATCAAAGTATTTTTTAAGACAAATCTACTCATATAATTTTTACATTTACAAACTCAATAACTTAAAAGTTATTGATGATTTATATTCCCGATGTTTGACCCAAACCTTGTCAAAACGACTTCTAATACCAGCCCAGGAGGAGTACGTACGTTCATATCCATAATCCTGCAATTGCAGCATCGCCGTACATGCATGTGATTAGCGAGCGAACGTGGCTTAATTAACTGACCGCACAAGAATCTTTGACAATTTAATAACACTGGAGCCGTCAGTCGAGAGATGGGAGGGACGGACAAGCGGACAATGATAGCAGAGGAAGGTAGCCACCATGCGTACGTGCAGCACGCTCGGTCGGTCGCTTCATTAAGCGTGCCGCCTGCGCTTGTCGCTAGATGCTTACACTACATCAATTGCTCATCACCTACTGCACCATCTCAATTTTATTTTCTCAAAATATGAAGGTAACTATATGTTTCGACTGGAGGCGCGTGAGGGTGTTCGCGTGGGTAATTAACCTGTTGTTACGTCCGTTTGTAACTGTTATCAAATTCGTGGGTAATTTTTTTAGATTACACACAGTACAATCACTTTTTTAGATTACACACTCACCCCCTATGAAGACACACACGCAAACCCTACCCCCTCAGGCACTTTCGAAGGACTGCGCCCGCAAATCTTGAAGTTCGAAGTCACCACAGGCGCCTCTGCTTAATGAAAAAAACAAGAGAGACGAAGGTGCGTGCGTGACTTGGGACAAAGAGGAAACATGCATACATATATATTTCATCCTTCCAGTAATTATGAAAAACATGCGGGTCAAACAAGCTTATGTGTGACCAAGTTTATAATGAAAATAACATTAACATTTTGACCTCTAGTTAAATTTATTATGAAAATATATTCTTTTTATTACCCTCTCCTCTCTCTCCCTCTCTCGACGTACAACCTGTACCACGCCTATTACAATTGTTGGCTTACTGCCAATTGGGCCCGGCATACCGGCCCCTGGGACGAGAGACTGACCGGTGGACCTTCGTGCCTTCTCTTGGGACGCTTCTGTGGCCGGCGTCTCCTCTGCATCAGTTACACAAGACAAGACTGAAAGACCTTCGGTCCTTCTTCATTCAGAGTAGCTTCAGGGTTCATCAGGTTGCTAACATCAACATGCATGTAAGCGTCCGACCGTTAACTCCCACGGATTTTTGTATCAGTCGGTCGTCCATCGATGATATTTTTGTGCATGCACGATGATGATTGCACTTGGCCATCATTGTAGGGCCTTGCGTTTAATATTTTGCGGCGCGTCGTAGCACCGGGCCGGGTTCGGATTCGGTGTGGCTGCCTGCCGCCGTAGCACCGGGCCGGGTTTGCGCATATGCATGCATGAGCAAGCTTGCAGCAGAGCTTTGAGCTCTAAAAATGTTGTCTTCGAAGAAAAAAATGCCACGTACGTGTACATACGTTCGTTTAATTCCCAACAATATGTGACGACGAGACGACCTAGATTGTACGGCATCCTGTAGGCCATCCCGCCGCCGAGCGAGGTAGTACATCGGCATGGCCCTGGCCGGCCTCACCAAGTGCCGCCGGGCACCTCCACGAAACCGTACGTGGAATTTCCGCGTGCAGCTACTTATATTTTGCTTTTTAGTGTTTTGATTTGAATTGACGATCGATGACCACAAATATTTCTAACAAACCAACATGCACGTGTTTCAAACGTTTTGTCAATCAATAAGACAAATAGTCAAAATTAGAGTAAAAAAATAAGTCAAATAAATTATAATTTAGGATGATAACTCGTGAGATTCGATTGATGGTAATTAATGGTATGTGCATGATGATAATTGGCTAGGTGCCTGGGTCGGTCGCTCTCGTGGGCACGTGTGCGATGCGCCCACATGCCCATGCCCGACGACACGTAGGTCCAACGACCGATCGAATAATCAGTTCATAAGGTACAGAGCCAATCGATCGGTGCAATGCAATGGAGCCATGCATGCGTTGCATGCAGCTAGCAGAGCTTTCTGATCTATAAATGTTGACGCGTACGCGCCGTGTACGTACGCACGCACGCACGTTTAATTCCCAACAGCATGTGATGTGACGACGACCTAGTTTGGACGGCATTCTCCATCTCCCCGTGTACGAATAATATCGTCGTACGTACCTGACAGTGACACCACCATCGTTGGTCCTCCTCCGGTCCGGTGGCCTGTTAATTATTCTAGCTCGCAAAACACAAAAAGAGTACGAATCTAGATTTTGTTGAGTTTAGCTAAAAGTTTTTTTTTTTTCTTTTTCTCGAATAGGCAAAGATTTTGGCAAAGAGTTTTGATTTTACACCCAACGGAAACCGGTGATGGGAGGTTAAGATTTTACGATTGAGCGTCGCCTCCCTAGAACAGTTTTGCTAAACCGATTACTCGTGAAATAAACAACTAAGCTCGTGCACTACGGATAGCTAGAGTACGCACGCAGTCAAGGGCGTCCTCCTCCTAGGGCGGAGCGGCCGCTCGACGTCCGGGAAGAGCTGTCTCGCAACGTCTTTGTGCGAAGGTCCAAGGTTGTCGACGAACATATCCCCGTATGCTTGTTTGTCCTCCTCCGTCGGTGTGCCTTTGATGAACCCCATGCGTTGCATCACAAGGATCTCTCCGCGTTTGGCCACCGGGACCTTGGAGAGTGGCTGCGCCGGGCGGTGCGCATGCTCCGTAGCAACAGTTTGGCTGATGAGGAGTCTTGTACCTTGTAATGAAGCGGTGGAGATGCCGCTTTCTTGAGGACCCATCCAAATAAGCGGTTTTAATCCGACCTTTAGCTTAAGAGGGCGATAATATTTATTTGCTATCATAAGTGTACTATTAATAATCATATTTATTTGCTGTCATAAGTGTACTATTAATTTTATATATATGTATGTATTTATTAAATTTTTGGCAGAATATATGTATTTTATTTTGATAGATAAATTCGAAAATGGGAAGTCGCGCGCGAGCCCATTTCCATCCATCACCGTCTGCATGCAACCAAGCATGGCGGTAGAGGGCCGCGCAAGGCACAGCATGGAGGCCCGTGGGTGAAACTGGATTCGATTCTTGCTGGCCTTGCTCGGCCCATGTGACAAAAAAACTTCATTCTTCTAAAAAAAAACAGCACATCTGTTGTAAACTTAGTGTTATGGCTCATTCTTTGCATCGGAATGCCCAAGGCGGAGAAGATACACTCTCCTGCTGTGGTAATCATGTAGTTAATAGTAGGCTAAATCCCTCTGTGAATTTAAAGTCCAAAATGGAGGCCTTGCTTTGGTTGTTGTTGGATTCGCCTCAATCTACATGTGCTGGGTGAAGTTTTTTTTAAAAAAAGAGAAGGTTTCCCCCAACTTTATTGAGAATAAAGCAAAGTTTAAACATTTACAGCATAGGCGTATAGGCGCGCCCGCCAGAAAGCTTAAGCTAAAGTAAGTTCGTTCACAAGCTCAGGATTGCTAAAACTCAAAACTAGCAAATCAGAATTCAGCCGAATCACATCGGTGTAGTCCTCCACCAAAGACAACAACTCCTGTGTTGGTGACCAACTGATTCCAGGTGGTTGTCTCGCACTCTGCTCCAGCTTGTCGATGGCCATCTCCAGCTTTGTCCATGTTGAAGCTTCGAACAGTGTTTTCCACCTTCTCAAATTCTCGGTGATCCAAAGTGGCAGGTCTTTCAGACCCATCCATACTCTTCCCTGTAAATAGATTTCGTTACGCAATTTCCATAAGCACCAAAAGAATGTAGCAATAATAACATTTGTCAACAAATGTCTTTTGTTGTTCAGCCACAAAGAAGCCATTGCTTCATATGACCAATTACCAGATAAACCTAGACAGTCAATTAACAGAGCCCATAGTAATTTTGCTACACAACAATCAAAAAATAGATGGAGGATAGTTTGCAGGTTCATCACAGGAAACACATGACTTGTCATCAACATGCCTTCTTTTGCTCAGGCTGTCTCTGGTGAGTAGCCTGTTTTTTTGATAGAAGCTACAAGAAGATTTGCACCCTAGGAAGAATCTTGAGCTTCCACATAGACTGCACATAAACAGGTTGAATGCCATAGTTGTTAACCACTGCATATCAGGATTGCACTGAATATTTGCCATTGGTATTGTATGACCAGATCATGTCAGCCTCACTATTGAAAACAATCTCCTCAGCTATGTTAACTAACTCAAGCCATTCTAGCATAAGACTCTCAGAAATGGTTCTAGTAAAGGATAACATCAAAGTTTCCCCATCCCATACTTGATTAATAGTTTTACCTTTCTGCTCACAAATAATATATAAGGGCCAATATTGTGTAGCTAAGCTACAAATACTCATCTAGTGATCCTCCCAGAATTTAATCTTTTTACCATCACCTATTTTCCACATAATACCCATCTGAGCAGCTTTAAGTGCCCAATATATTCCTTGCTAGAAAGGGGACAACTGGTTCCTTAAGGAACAACAGATATTAGGATTATCAATATTATACTTGTAGTCTGAGATTTTTGCCCAAATAGCATTTTTGTTAAGCTCATATCTGAAAATCCAGGAGCTTAGTAGAGCAATATTAAGATTCCTTAAGTCAGGTATTCCTAAGCCTCCCATTTCTTTCTTTTGTGCTACAAGTTGCCAATGTGCTAAATGGTACTTGTGCCTGTCCTTAGTGTTATTCCACAAAAACTTACCCATGTGGGAGTTGATCATGTCAATTGCCCATCTGGGGAACTGAATTTTGGACATGAGGTAAATGGGGATACTAGCTAGGCATGCCTTAAGCAAGGTTAGGCGTGCTGCATAAGAGAGGAGCCTACCTTTCCAACCTGCAATTCTTTTTAAAATCTTTTCTATGATAGGTTGTAAGTCTTCTTTCCTCGGCTTAGTGAAATGTAGGGGAACACCCAAGTATTTAATAGGGAAATTCCTTTTTTTGCAATGAAAAATCTTGGCTAACTCATTGACTCTGTCTTCCTCTACTTCCATAGTCATCATATCACTCTTATCATAGTTTATTTTCATCCCAGTCATTTTCTCAAAACAGATTAAAATCCATTTGAGGTTATTTGCTTTTTCAATGTTGTTTTTTAGAAAAGAAGGGTATCATCGCATATTGCGGCATCTGATGATACCTCCCTCTACTACATCAGGTAATAAGCCTCTAATTTGGCCATTGTTAGTTGCTTTCATAAGCATTCCGTGAATATGTCGCCCACTAGATTGAACATTAGAGGGACAAGGGGTCACCCCCATGTGTGGGGTGAAGTTTAAGTTCCCTTCGATCCACCTAACACATGTGGATTGATTCAAATCCTACTACATCCAAACAAGGCCCGAGGGAGTTGGATGTTGTTTATCTCCCCGTGTTTGTTCATTGATTTGATAACATAAGATGTGGAAATTTATTTTAGTGTATGCTTGACGGCTTGAGGTTCACATTTGTCACTACGAAGCATCTTTTGTCGCCAAGTATATGTAATGTGTGTCTTGCGGCGGTGTGCTAACATGTGGACCCTATCGTTCTCCCAAGTGCGGCATTGGGCGTAGCCTCTCTGTCGGCTTTTAGTTGCTCCTGCTAGGTGATCTCTCAGCCTGGGCATTCGGTTTAAACTAAAATTTCGGTTCGGTTTTTTCGATTGCACGAAACTTCGGTTTTCAAAAACTAAGAGCCGATCGGTTTCTCAAGAAATCACAAACCGAAAAATTCGGTTTTGGTTTTTGATTCGGTTCTTTGGTTTTTAACCGAGCAAACCGATGGAAGAAAAAGCATACAAGAATACACAATTTGAAGTCCTTGGCCATGGAGCTCGACGAGGGTACTTGCATCGCCATACTCATCTGAAAGTCCACTTGGTCTCCGTTGTTGCTTTTCGCGACCGCTCGGGCGCCCCCGCCCCGCGTCCCGTCAGAGACGCGGCTACACTCCCGCCACCATCCCGCCACCCTCGTCTGGGGTCAGCGCCGTCGCCGCTTCACACGCCACCGAGCCTGGTGCTGCGGCGTGGCGCGCGCTGAGTGCCGGGTGCCGCGACGTCGGCCGCCGTCGCCGCCCGGTGTGTCGTCATATCGGGATAGGGTTAGGAGGTTGATGAGTGTGCTTGCGTGTGGTTGTTGGCTTCCCTGCGTGTGAGGCCGGAGGGTGCTTGGGTATACCCCACTTAGTGAGTTGGCCTTTGGTTGGGCTAGGCTATAGCTACTGGCGTGTTTGTTGTTCTAATATGTTCTTTGCTACTAGCATTTGATCGGTTCCTCGGTGTTTCGGTTGCAAGCGGCCCGGAACCGAAGCCAAAGCCGAACACCGGTTCATAGATTTTGAAACCGAAATCGAAACCGAAAACCAAAAACAAATATTTCGGTTCGGTTCGGTGCGTTCGTTCGGTTTTTGGTGTAAATGTGCCGCTGAGTGATCTCCTATTCATCGCTGCCATGAATGGATCAACCATCATTACTTGCTTTGCATTCACCTAAAATAATTTAGTTTTATATTAAGCTAGCTACACTAGAGGTGGTAAAACAGATCTGGCGATGAAACTCATTTTTAGTTACCACTATTCAGCAACTCAAAACAGAACATGTACGCCACAGGTTCATAGGTAGACACCATGTGGAGTTTAGCCACTTAAATAGTCGCTGAGTTTTTTCTTGAAGCTTGATACGAATATGAAACTACAAATGTGTTGCCACTTGCGGTGTTATCCTTCTTATAAGAGCACGAGCCACCACAAACTAAACCATCATTCCAAGCAACTTTTTGTTAGTTGCAATAATGATTCTAGCTCTAGGGTATAGAAGCCTTAAAATAAGAATAGTCCCCAACATATTCTCCTTGTAGCTTGGGCTCATCGTGTCCTAAAGAAGTTGACCTTGCCAGCTTCCATAAGATCCTTTATGAAGAGTAAAGCTAGAGCGGTTTTCAGATATTAATTTCCTTATCTAGTTTCCAGATATATAATGAATGACTACAAAACAACAAACAAATATATTATTCAATAACTATTCATAAAAATACTCGTAAATTACCTTAACGATTTGAATTCTATCATTATAGGTGCAAAACAAAGGCTGCGACAGATACAAACCCACACCGATTTGAGTTTTTAAGAGATCCAAAGAGTCTGTAGATAGTGTTTTCTATATCTTTAAACAATCTGTAAATCCTTGAAATTGGTTTTGGAGGAATCCGTTCGGGCTGAGAAGTTTTCGGATGTGGTCACGGTCGTGGCACTTGCTTCTGAACCATTTCCCAAATCTTTTTCTAAATACTTTCTATCCGGGACTTTGGTTGGGTTGGGTTGGGTTTGAAGGAAATGTCTTCGCAAAACTACAAGAAGAAAAACAGATTATCCCATACTCATAAAAAAAGTAAAATATAATCTACCATCAAAAGAATGCACTTTAAATATATTTTCTTCACATACTCTAACTGAGCTCGGTTTTCATTTGTCGCAAGCCCACAACACAATTGGAAGACTATTGTTAGCAACCCAATAATATTACCAATAGATAACTCAAATCAATGTAGTGGCAGGGTACAAGCCTCAGGAGAAGGGAGGCTGGAGCAAAAAAAGCCTCAGGAGAAAGGTGGCTAGAGCATAGAAGGGGGAAATTTGGGTATAAAGGAAAAGAGGTTGGAGGTGGAAGAAGTATAGTAAAGGTAAATGGGTTCTGAATTCTTCCATGATCCTCTTCTCTAATGTCTTCCTTCCTTTATATTACTCATTAGCTTCTCGTCCTAGGCTTGTAGGGATGTATATGTCCGACCCATGACGAATACTAGCCCATATAGCTAACAACTAGTAGCCCATATAGGTCGTTGGACCTGTGCTTCTAACAAACCAACATGTGTTTCATACATTTTATTCAACTAGTATAGTGCCCGTGCTAACGCAACGGCTTGCTTTATTTGAGATACACATGAAACCAACCAAGTAATTATAGAATATTTTGACCAAGCACAAAAAAATATTTCCTCAGTTGAAATCAATAATAGAAATAACATACAACAATCATAAAAATAGTAGAGGTAGCCCTACACTTTGCACCCATTATCAATTTAAGGCAATTTGTTTGTGCGTTCTGAAATAAAGAAAATACAACATTGATTGATGCCATGTCACCGGCTTTTGCTAATCAGAAAAGGTAGCATCTTAGATTGTTCATTTATCGCCATGACCCGTGAGTATTCTTAGATGGTGGTACTCTGCCTTGGTCATTCCTCAAGGCCCGTGTCACCGTTGGAATTGCATTTGGTCATGGATACCTTAATCTGTTATAATATCATTCTTTCGAGGCTTGTGCTCTACCTATGCCAACTTCATCCGTCTCGTCTTAAGATTGTGGATATAGACCTGTCATACCAATCAATCAAAACAACACTATCATGGGTGATGAGTTAATTTGTAGAGTATAGAGCTTTATTAAAACTGAGCAGACAACTATAGGCATGTGAAAAATAATTTGAACTCTACTATCACTAATGTTTTTTGTCTAAACTGCTCATTTTATGATTTTCATGTATATATGTATTGTGGTTAAATTGATTATTCTTCCAGGTCCCCTAAAACTATGATCCACATGGTAAAGGAAAATAAAATGAGATTTGCATCTCCAAATCATAGCAGGTGATTAATTCAGTTGTGTTAGATCTTTCCATCACCCTCTAGCAGCTATCCTTTAACTGACAATGAATAGCTTTTTTCAGATACTGTAGAAGATAAAGTGAAAAAAAAAACAAAATAATGCATGTAAAGGCTTCCTCAAAAATCATGTCCCTGTTCAATGCATGTGAGTGTATGTACTGAACATTTGCATTAGAATTGCACACAACTATATGCACAAAATACCCATTTGCACAGTTGCAAAATAGTTGAATTGGCAGATCACCTTCCCATACTTAAGGCCCCCTACCCCCTTGGCAACATTGAAATGAAGAAGCACAATCTGTCCATGAACAATTAGAAACATAACTGAAATTTGTGGGACAGCTCACTGCCACAGTACCTTGAGTTTGACTCGACTGTCCAGCTTCCAATACCTGAAAACTTCAAAATGGAATCAAGAGATTATATTGTGTCACCATATCAGTGGTGAATAAAATTATAGGTCAGCATGTTGCAAACAAGAATATCTAAAGCTCCTGTAAAATCAGACAACAAAAGGAGCATACTTTGGAAGCTTACTTATGAATATTTGATTACTGATGCATGGGTGTATTGACCTTGAGAAGCGTCCTTGAATATTAGATTACCAATTCCATGTGGATGATACCTGAAAGGAGAAAATATAATATTATTAATTTATCAATGCATAATAGACAACTGGATCACATATGAAAGCGCATCATTAGAACATTAGCACTTCTCTGTTTTCCTGAAACAGAAATATAAGTTGCGCGCTATCCAACTACATTTGGATCAGGGAACCGAGCTTGACGCAGACCACACATTGTACAATCATGGGATGAAATTTGGCAAGCTGGTTACAAATACAAGGAATGTGTGGTCAAGCGCCACAAGCATGAAGCATCAACTCACAAATGCAACACAATTTCTTTTTGGTCTTAAATTGACAAGAATCAAAGAATTATGTTGTTACCAGGTACCTCGGTAAAGATGCATTGCTTGACCATGAGTGTGCCATTCAACTCTGCCATTTCATCGAACATCTTTAGGGTGTAAAAAAGGACGCTTTCCAAGTTCCAACACCTACAAAACTCATGGCAGGGAAGAGAGGGATTATGAACCAGTATTGGCTAACGAATCAAAAGGGGCTTAGGGAAGAGAGAGGGAAGAACCTGCTGGTGGCGGAGCACAAAGATCCAGGCGCGCGGCGCTCGTCCCTGCTGGCCACGGCGCTCATCCTTGTCGGTGTCCCTGCCGTACATGCGCTGTCGGTCGCTTCCTGGAGCCATTCCGCGATCTTCAGGTACCAGCCCGCGAACACCATGGACGTCGCCGCTTGCCAACGCTGGGACGTCGCCGCCGCTACATGCCTCGCGCAGCCACCGTGGACATCCGCCACCGCCGCAGCCGAGCGGGAGTCCGACTCGCCGCCGCTCCTCAATACCGACGCCGCGCGGGACTGGAGTGCCGACCGGGGATGCAAAGCTCGAGTGACGACGGGCGGGACTCCAAGACCGGACGCCGGGCGGGACGTTGGGCGGAACGCGGCATTGGCATCCATAGCCCATAGGAGTCCATAGGAGGAATGGAAGGATACGAGGTAAATTTTGAACACGGAAAAGGAAGGAGCGCGTACATCTCGGGAGGAAATTGAGGAAATTGATGGGAGGAAGTTTATTTGTCGCACATGCATCCGGCGTTAGGAGTGAACCATACACTTATCCTGGGCGTTGGATGGTGTTTGAGTGCTGAGAGAGAAGATTAAGGAGTAATCTGGAGCGTTCATTTGAATAGTTTTGAACGCTGAGAAGTTGGTGCATTAGTAGGGTAGATAAGATGAATGGTCAAAATTAGGGTAAAAAAATAAGTCAAATGAACTACAATTTGGGATGAAGGAAAGTGATCGTGAGATTCGATGGATGGTATGTGCATGATGATTGGCTGGGAGCCTGGGTTGGTCACTCTCGCCCGCATGTGTTAGATGCGCCCACACATGCCCATGCCCGACGACACATACGTCCAACGACCATCAAATAATCAGTTCATACGATACAAAGTCGATTGATCGATGCAATGCAATGCAGTTCAATGTTGACACGTACACGCCGTGTACGCACGCACGCACGTTCAGTGGCGAAGATAGAATAAGTTAGAGGGGGTGCCTTTCTCTTATAAGTGCGAAAATTTAATCCGTGAATATGGTGAAAATTTGTTTCTAATAGTGATTTGTTAAGTTTTTGTGGGTGGCTGCCTTGAACCTAGCTTCGCCCCTGTGCACATTTAATTCCCATCACTATGTGATGTGACGGCGACCTAGTTTGTCCCCAGCTACATAATACTCTGGTCTAGAGGTATGGGTTAAGGTCCATGAAAAAAATGACATCTATAGAGGCTCTTGCTATGTTTTTATGGATTGTTGGCGCACCACAGTCAGTAAGCCAGGCTGATCACCATTTTAGGAGGTTTTTGGAGACCGTAAGCAGGACATTTAACATAGTTTTGACATGCCTTCTTAGGTTAGCACATCACAACATTAAACCCAAGGACCCAACATTTGCAAAGGTGCACCCAAACTTAGAAAATCCAGCATTCTGGCCACACTTCAATGAGTGCATAGGAGCTATAGATGGGACTCATATAAAGGTTGTGGTGGATAAGAGTAAGAGGATTCCATATTTGAACATGCACAATGAGACCGGTCAAAATGTGCTTGCTATTTGTGATTTTGACATGAGATTTACATTTGTGTTGTCCGGATGGCCTGGTCCAGCACATGACATGAGAGTTTTCAAAGATGCCATAACCAGTCATCATCACAAATTTCCACATCCACCACCAGGTTTCCTACTTGAACTGTCTTACAGAAGTTGCTATCAAACTATATTTGTCCATGTTAGTCTCACTATGCACCTTTATAATATGTAGGGAAGTATTATGTGGTTGATGTGTGGTACCCAAACTGTCCGGGCTACCTTTCCCCATACAGATGCACAAGATACCATGTGGAGCAATGGCATAACGGGCCCCGCCACTAGGTATGAAAGAAATCTTCAACCATGCACATGCCAAAGTTAGGAATCTCATAGAGCGGAGTTTTGGAGTGTTCAAAATGAAGTTTAGAATATTGTTGAACATGCCATGTTTTCCAGAGGAGAAGCAAACTAGAATTATTGTTGCTTGTATGGCTCTTCATAATTTTATCAGAAAGCGGAATTGTGGATAGGGAATTTGATGCATGTGATGCCGATGAAAATTATAACCCAATGTCTAGTTCTTCGGCATCAACATGGCCACAAGATGAACCTCTAGTTGAAGATGTCAACATGAATGCCTTCCGTGATGAGTTAGCTCATGCTTTGTTCAGTGAGTATAATTTTTTTTATCAGGGATCGAGGACTTGTAAGTTCGTGTGAGGCATTTTATTTGTATGGACAAATTAAATTGTATTGTGAGTTGGATGCTTGATTTGTAACGAACAATTTATTTATGTCGTTTGTGAGTGGAAGGAGGCCACACAGAGCCTGCCACATCAAATCCGGATAGAGATATGGTTAAATGAGTTAAATGATTCGATATCAGTATTTATTGTTAAACTAGCCTTTATACAAACACGTTTTGGGCTAGAGCTAGTTTAGGGCTAGTTTAGAAACTGAAACTAGCTCTAGCTCCGAGCTAGAGGGATCCAAACAGGGCCAGTGACACCCCCACTGTTGGTCGTCCTCCGGTCCGGTGGCCTGTTCTAGCTCACAAAACATAAAAATTATGCGAATCTATATTCTGTTGAGTTAAACTAATACTACAAAAATATAATTTATAAATAACACAATAATATTTATTCGCTATCATAAGTGTACTATTAATTCACATATATGTATGTATGTATTTATTAGTTTTTAGCAGAATATTTGTTTTTATTTAGATAGATAAATTCGTAATGGGAAGTCGCTCGCGTGCCCATTTCCATTCCATCACGGTATGCATGCAACCATGCTGACATGCATGGCGGTAGAGGGCCGCGCAAGGCACAACATGGAGGCCCGTGGGTGAAACTGCATTCGATTCTTGCTGGCTTTGCTCGGCCCATGCTACAAAAACTTCATTCTTCTAAAAAAAAACACTTCTGTTTTACTACCTCTATTCCAAATTGTAAGTTGTTTGACTTTTTGACTTCAAATTTGACCACTTGTCGTATATTCAAAAAATCTATGCAAACATTGTTAAATTTTTGTGATTTTTGAAGAATTTTTATTAATAAAGCAACCCACCAAAAAGAAATAAAAATTTACATAAATTTTTGAATAAGATGAGTGGTCAAATTTATGGACAAAAAGGTCAAATGATTTGCAAAATAGGATGGAGTAAGTAACAAGAATCTATTCTCAACGAGCAAAGAGTGTGGGTCTTTGGACATTAGGAGCCCGCATAGGACTTAGGTGTTATGGCTCCGTCTTTGCATCGAAATTCCCCAGGCGAAGAAGATACATTCTCCTATTGTGGTAATCCTGTAGTTAATGGTAGGCTAAATCTATTCACAAAGTCCAAAATAGAGGCCTTGGTTTGGATGTTGTCGGATTCGCCTCAATCCACACATGTGTGGGGTGGAGTTTAGTTCAACTTTGATCCACCTAACACTTATGAATTGATTCAAATCCGACCACATCCAAAGAAGGCTGGAGGAGTTGGATCTTTGTTTATCTACCGTGTTCGTTCATTGATTTTTCGAAAGCGTGCTTTTGCACGTATTGCATTAAGAGAAATCAGAGTTCTTGCAAACCCCACAGTGGCCGACGACGAAATGCCAAAGGTCAAAGTGGGGAAACACAACACAAGGCGTCGGCTCTAACGGCAGAGCAGAAACGTTGTATTAAGACTATAACCAATGTGCTCACAGTGCGGGCGACAAAATGCCGAGTCAGGTCCCCAACGGCACGGCCCTCAAACGACGAGGACGCATCATGGGGAACACTACCCGCATCATCTCCCTCTTGGCCGACGTGACATCCCCTCTGAAGTGATGGCGGAAACGCGCTTTCAGCGTCGGGTCTGGCGATTTGGATAGGGCGTCCACCAGACGGCCTTCCAATCTGTTGAGCAAGACCCGACGCGCGTGGTGTTCCAGATTGGGGTCACGTTGGGCGGACTTGGCAGCAAAGCTTGGAGCTGCGCCGAAGCCCCCGGGGCGTCGGTTGACTGGAAGTCCGGAGCATTGGCGGGTCCTTAATCGAGGCTCCTCCAACGGGGTGATGGAGCCGTGCCCAAGGTGGCTTGTAGTACCCCCCGGGCAGGCACGGCCGAGGCGGTCGGGGAGTCTGCCAACACCTCCCGGTCGGCGTGATCCAGCGGCGCAGGTCCCGTAGGCGAGACTTCGTCGTTGAAGCTCTCCACGGACGGCGCCACGTCCTCTGACGCCACCGCATCTGCGAAGTTGAGCTCGACCATACGTAGCGGCGAAGGAGGCTCCATCTTTGCTACCTGGGACTCTGGGAGATCGTCGTGGTAGACGGAGGCGTCATTCATTGATCTGATAATGTAAGATGTGAAAATTTATTTTAGTGTATGCCTGACAGCTTGAGGTTCACATTTGTCGCTATGAAGTATTTCGTTCCCAGGGTGTAGACGGACGCGTCGTTCATTGCGCTACTTGGCGGCAGTGTGCTAACATGTGGACCCCATCGTGCATCGCTATATCGAACTGCGCCAACAATCTTGGCAAACATCAACACCACTCATGAATCATGAACTCATATAATCGGCGGTCAAACTTACAATTTTTGGATGATGCACGTGTATGCACCTTAATCCATAAGCCAAGACACATCAAGTGAGGTGGATACTTGTGTTCCAAACAAAACTAATGGCGAACGACGAAGCCGGATGGTGTGTCAAACGGGTCTAAGCCATGTGGACTTTTGAACCTTGCCACGGCGGTTTCCTCCTGTACGGGGACCGTGGGCACTGGGTTGTCTTCTGGTCGTGGATCAGGTCGGCTTTCTTCCGTGTGTTGGCCGGCGGGATTGCAAGTGGGGGACGCGGATAGAGCTGTGAGCGCGACGCGGGCCGTGTTGGAACGGGAACGGGCACTGGCCATTCCTCTGGCGTGGGCGTGGCACGCACGGCGGCCCCAGCAAGGAGACGACGCGATGAAGCCATCGCCTGGCCCAGGCAGCAGATGCCGCGACTTGGATTGATGGTGCATGGCACGCATGTATAGCACAGAACACAAGTCTTTGCCCGGCCGTCCGGCGGCAAGCGCCTGTCAACGTAACGCTCTCCCTCAGCCAAACAAACCAAACCAAACCCAACCCATCGCGGCAACGTTGTCCTCGCCACGCCACGTCGGCGGCAAGTAGTAGTAGCTGAGTTTCGTTCCCAGGGTGTCGAGAACGATGCTGCGGCGGGGCTTGGCGGCGGCGTTGGCACTGCTTCTCCTGCCGTGGCAGCCCGTGGGCGGCGACGGAGCTGCGCACGGACCTGCGGAGGCTTGGCCGTGCAGTACCCGTTCGGATTCTCCCCGGGCTGCGAGATACCGCTCGGCTGCGACGCGAACGGCACCGCGTGGCTCGGGGAGACGCGCGAGCTGGGCCTGCTCGTACGTGTCCAACGTCACGGCGCGCGCGTTCTTCCTCACCCTGCGCCCAAACTGCTGGTAGGGTACCGGATAAAAGTCACGTGGGCCGTGGGCCGTGGCGTCCGATAATTTCTGCAGGCGTGGGACGTTCTCAATGACAGCGTTACCGCAACATATATCAGCATGGCCTCTTCCAGCGCGACACTCACGGCAAGGCAGCCACGGGGTACCCGATTCTGACCGTGACAACAAAAAAAAAACTTGAGGACTTCATGTGATCTCTATATACCTAGCTAGCAGCGACGAACTTAAGGTCGCGCCGTCCGTCCATATATCGGTCCAACACGGCAAACAAGACGACGACTGAGAAACCATGCAAAAAAACGTGTTCTTCATATTCTTTTCCTTCCATTTCTCGTACGTACACGTACAGGTACAACATGACAGCTGACAACTCTGAAATATTGTTGACCCACTCAATAAATCTGTATCTTGATCACATGAGTTTGTCTGCTGCAGGTTCCGTGCTTTTATGGTGTGTTGTGGAAAGTCTGGTAGCATCACTAGCATCGTCATCGACCGTTCCTGCAAATTAAGTCGCAAAAAAAAAAAAAAAACCTTCCCTGCAATTACACGAATGCTTGCATATGCACACATACATACATGAGGAAAAACTACAGATTAATTACACACATGCATGCATGCTGGAATTTATGTATATACATGTGTGAAGAAAAGAAAGGCAACAGTGGCGTTGTTGAATGAGCAGGAGTTAAGTTCATATACATGCACATTAATCTTTGCATGCACAAATATAATTAGAGGCAGATCGATAGCTGGAGTCCGTCGGCAACAAAGGTTGTGAGATTTTTGGCCTGAAGTGACCAGACTTCGGTCAAATTCACACATTTCAGTGAGGTTCAAAACAACATCATACTTGTTAAAAAATTCAGTTACATTTGAAATTTTAATTAGTCAAATCTACAATTCAAACAGGCCTACAAGCTAGTTCTTCTTTCAATTATGAAGTGCAAACTTACCGAGCTGTAATTTCCTGGTCTCATCTTCGTGTCCCGGCCTCTTGATGAAATTTCGAACAAAATTCAGTCAAGTATTAGTTAAATTTGAACATTTAAATTGGTCAAAACAAGTGAATCTCTGTCTGCAAATTTTGAAACTCACCCATTCCTGTCATGGTCTGATTTTTTTAGGCTAAATAAACAGGAGAGATCATTCCCTACTGAGCTTTTATTTAAAAAATTAAAAGGTCTTTTTTTTTTCTTCTTTTGTGTGTGTTATGTTTGAATTCCAGAACCTTGCACGTCAACGACGACTGCCAAGGGATGGGATGGGAACATTGGAAAATGACGTATCCATGCAAAGCCAGTATCTTCTTAAGCCTGTCGTGAAAGGTTCCACCTCCTAAACTTATCGCTGTCCTATCAGATATTGGGACACATGCATAGAGTATTAAATTTAGACTAAAAATAACTAATTGCATAGATTGTGACTATTTTGCAAAACGTGAACTTTTTAAACTTAATTAGTCCATGATTTGGTAATATGGTACGTACTAATGATTGATTAATCAGGCTTAATAAGTTTGTCTCGAAGTAACAGAATCTATAATTTATATTTTTTATTGGTATATCTAAACACCTCATGCGACGCCCCATGTGATATTTGATATGACAACTAAACTTTAGTCCCTCCATCAAACAGCAGTTTGTGCTTCCACGAGTCCATCCTTTTACATACTCACTGACCACAGCCGTAGACGAAAGAATATGTACACAAACTTTCCAAGGATTTTCCCAAACTGGCCTCACGATCTACAAGGATATATAGCAACACCTCTCAAGTGACAAATAAATAAAAGAAGAGAACAGCGCAAGAGCAAGCAGTGGCGTCGTAGGCCGGGCACGAGCGCAGCCGGCGGCGGCCATGGCTTCCCGCCTTGTCCATGTCGCCATCACCACCGCCACCTTGCTCTCCGCTGTGGCGGTTGGCCAGGACGGCAATATACTGAAGGGGTGGCAACCTGACTGCTCGACGACGAACAACTACACGGACAACAGTGAGTACAAGAAGAACCTGGACCAGCTGCTCGCCGCGCTCCCTGGGGAGGCCGGCGGCAACGGCTGGTTCTACAAAGGGGCAGCGCCGGGGCCGGGGGCGCCGACGAGGTGTTCGGCCTCATCATGTGCTACGCGGACTACAACGCGACCATGTGCTTGGATTGTCTCTCCAGAGCGCCCGCCGGGATCACGCGGGTTTGCCCGGGCAGCCGGAGCGTGAGCGCCATGTACGACGCGTGCGTCCTCCGGTACTCGGACACGCCGATCCCGGCCACCGCGGACCTCAGCTACTTGTATAGAGTGTACCTGACCTTCCCTGGCGTGCTCGCCACCTTGGAGGACTTGCGGGCATCCTGGAAGCCGCTGATGAACAATCTCACGGCCGGCGTCGCCGCCTCACTGCAGCGGCTCGCCAACGACACCGTCCCATACTCCATCTCTCAGGATATGTATGGGCTGGCGCAGTGCAGCAGGGATCTCGACAGCACCGAGTGCACCAAGTGCATCAAAACGTACGGCAGTCAGCTGGAAACCCTGTTCCCCAACAGCAGCGGCGGCGTCATCAAGGGATACATATGTTGGCGGAGCTCATATGGAAGAATTATGTTGCGCTTTACCTTCCTTCCTTGTAGATCGATGCAGAAACAAGTGTGTGCAACATCGTTGACGTGGTGCTTTTGCTTGTCCGATCCACAGCAGCAGCAGCACATTCATCGTATTCCAAAACCGGGATCCTGATCGGCGTGCCCGTCAGTACTGTCTCGTTCTTGACTGTTCTGGGCTTCTCCATGTGCCTCCTCTTCCGGCGGCAGCAGCGGCGAGGGTGGAAAAAAGCTGAGCTCTTGGAGATGGATGAAGAATTCGAGAAAGGGACAGGGCCCAAGCGGTTTCTATACGGCGAGCTCGCCTTTGCCACTGACAACTTCTCGGACACACACAAGCTTGGGGAAGGCGGGTTCGGGTGTGTGTACAGAGGATTCCTCAAGGAGATGAAGCTTCATGTCGCCATCAAGAGGGTGTCCAAGGGCTCCAAACAGGGGTGGAAAGAGTACGCCTCGGAGGTGAAGATCATCAGCCAGCTTAGGCACCGCAACCTGGTGCAGCTCATTGGCTGGTGCCACGGCAGCGGCGGCGGCGGCGACCTCCTGCTCGTCTACGAGCTGATGCTCAACGGCAGCCTCGACTCGCATCTCTACGGCACCAAGCAGGGCGACGACGACGCGCTGCTGCTGCGGTGGCCGCTCCGGCACAAGATCCTGCTGGGGATAGGGTCGGCGCTGCTCTACATGCACGAGGAGTGGGATCAGTGCGTGGTGCACAGGGACATCAAGCCCAGCAACGTGATGCTAGACGCGTCCTTCAACGCCAAGCTCGGTGACTTCGGGCTTGCGAGGCTCCTCGACCACGACCAAGGGTCGCAGACCACAGCAGCAGCCGGCACGCTAGGGTACATGGACCCGGACAGCATGGCCAGGGGCAGGGCCAGCGCCAGGTCAGACGTGTACAGCTTCGGCGTCGTCCTGCTTGAGATCGCGTGTGGCCGGAGCCCCGCGGTCATGCTCGATGACGCCGTGATTCACCTGGCGTGGCACGTGTCGGAGCTCCACGGCCAGGGAAGGGTCCTCGACGCCGCCGACCCAAGGCTGAACGGAGAGTTCGACGCCCGGGAAATGGAGAGCGTGCTGGTGGCCGGGCTATGGTGCACGCAGGACGACCGGAACCTGAGGCCGCCGTCCATCAGGCACGTCGTCAGCGTGCTTCGGCTCGATGCGCCGCTGCCGAACCTCCCTCAGAGGGCGCCGGTGGCAATCTACAAGCCTCCTGTTGGCTTGCTAAACTACTCTGATCCATCTTCTCTTGGGACAGACAGCATCGTCGTCGTCTCGGAAGCTTCAGGCTAATGTAATGTACTAGTAGCTATACCATGTTGACAAGAATTAATGATCTTGTCTTATTATTTTCCTATTATTTTTTAGACTAGGTGTTTGCCGTGTGCGGAAACAAAAGAAAATATATGAGATACGTATCTTGTAGCCAATTATAAAATCAAGAGCATGATATTTTTATTTTGCGTGTGAGGTGAGATAATTGTTTGAACATATTGCTTGGCAAAGTGGCCGTCTATGGAAATCAGTGAAAAGAATAATGACTAAGTGCGTGTCTATTTGAATATATTATTAAATCTCAATCACCCCACTAGGCACATGAACTCCCTCACCAATGAGTGTAACCAGCTGATCAAAGTGGCAAGATAGCCAATCTTTTTCAATCCCTCCACTACTACAGATTCGTTTCATCTTTGCCGCCAAGCATCACAGCGAGAATCCAGTCCACCGGCAGTGATGAACCACGCCCGGCGGTGATGAACCGTTGGCGTGGGAAATTCAGAAAATCCATGGACTCGACCAATTACCGGCGGTGAAGATTTAGATCACCACCGGGTTGAATCGTTCCCCGGCAGCGATCTTGATGGACACATATCAATGCGGGTTAAAATATAAACCGGTAGCAATTTGAAGATTGACACGCATCAGCGAGATTAAACAATAGACACGAACAGTAAAACAAACGACAAAAACAGAAGATTGACGGGCATCGATTAACAAACGGTGATTCATTAACAAACAACACAAACCAAATTAATATATCTTACAAATACATAAATAATATTCAAGACAACTGATATAAATTAACATAAAAAGAAAAAGGCCTAATTAAGCCGCCTTCTTGGCGCCCGCCTGGTCGGCTTCCGGGCGGCCGACTTCCTGGCATCCTCCTTGGCCTCCTCCTCCATCTCCTACAGTTTGGTGGGGTATCCCCTTAGCGAGGATATCGCCCAAGGACTTCGACGGATGGCGTAGAAGTTGGCCATCTCCTCCAAGGGGAGATTCACCCTTGGCAGGCCAACTTCGTTGGCCAGGCTGTTCAGCTTGTTGAGACCCGCCGAGGCGCTCCACGGTGAACTTCATACCCAACCGTGGTTGGCAGCCATGTCGATCGTCGGCGCCATCGGCGACCCGGCTTTCAGAAGCGGGGTAGAGAAGTTAATGTTGGACCAGCGGAATCAGGGGGGTATGCGTATGTATAAATAGGACTCGGCCCGCGGCATTTCCCAAACGGCGGCTCCCCTCGTTAGTCAAAAGGCGGCCGGCTGCGACCAATGGTCGTCTCCTCGGCGCTCAACGGCGATCTGCGTTTTCAAGGCACCCAATCCCGAGCCCGGTCGGGTTGGATGCCCCACAACCGGCAGTTAATGGAATCAAATTTAAATGATATTTATTAAAATACCAACTGTTTTTTTGGCGTGTTTAATTTTAATCGCTCTTGAACTGAAACGAAACAAAGTATGGGACAGAGGGAGCAACACACAACTTTAATATATGTATAATATTTCATATATTGATATAATATATATTAAAACAAAAAAGAAAATACAAGATATATATTAATAATTGGTAAAAAAGCGGTGGCGGCCAGCCTAGTCCTCCTCCTCCCTAGCGTCGTCCTTCTTGGCCTTCTTGGCGATAAGGCATCGAAGAGGATCTTGGCCAACTCCGCCACTTTCGGGCGTAGTGATTGATCTTCTCATCCATGGGTTCTTCCACCTTTGGAAGAAAATCATGGTTGTCCGCCAGACTTTGTTGAGCAGGGCGAAGGCATCCTTGAGATGCTCTAGGGTGAAATCCCTCTCAAAGAGATCGCATGCGGGTCATTAGAATTGGCCACCTCCTCTAGCCTTTCCGCTAGAATGTCCATGGCGTCCAACTTAGGGGGGGGGGACGAGTTGTCGAAGTCGATAATCATCGGACGATGCCTCGAGGTCGCCCATTTGCTTGGACCTTGTCGTCGACCACCGGCGCCTCCACCTCCTCCCTTGTGGCGCTTGTTCGATCCACCCCGATCCCTCGAGATGGGGTGCATCTCCAAATCCTCCCAGTGCGCTTGTTCGATCCTCGAGCCCGAGGCAGCCATGGTTGCCAAGGAGTGTGCACTGGATTAAGGGATAATCAAAGGGATGATCAGCTCCATGATCTAAGGAGGGCTGGTTAAATAGTGAGTAAGCGGCTCTCTCCACTTCCCACCTAGATGGTTCTTCGGTGTGATTCTCGATCACTTGCCCCTCAAGGCCGACGACACCATCAATGCAACCGCTTGAATTCGCACCGCGACCACCGGTTGCGTTTCCAATGGCTCCTTCACAAATTCCTCGACACCGACACCGCGTTCCCCCGGATACCGTAGGAGGTGGAATTCAAGAGTTGTGTTTCCATGGCGGACAACCAACAATGTCTCCACCTTCATCGATTATTGTCGGGCCCACACATGAACCTTTGTGATTAACAAAACAGTGAAAAAAATAAATATATAAAGTTAAAATCACTCCTTTATCGAAGTCACTCCTTTATTTAAATTTCTTATACAAATAACAAAATAAATAAATCATTATGAAAGTATTTCTTAGATTTTTGATAAATTTTCAACACAATATCAATTTTCATTTTATCATATAAAATGCACCGCCACTCGATCCCTAACAACGGATACAACGCATAGCTATGAAGGTTAGGTGCATAAATGCTGGTGAAAATGGTACGTGTTCATTCCGTGATAGGTCACGGCAGTCAGAGCTCAGTGATAGGTCACGGCTGCGGTGCTCATGGAGAATCGCGTTGCTCTGGTAACTTAAACCAACCGACAGTGTCTCCACTTCCGATGAGAAAAGGCTGTGCACCTGCTGCAGCGACGACGGGTTATATCAATGTCAGAAAAAACACTGCTGGGTGGACTTGAACACCCGGCATTGTTTACAGAGATCACTGCCAGTGCTAACAATCCGGCAGTGATATAGAGCCTCACTGCCGGGATAAGATTAAGACTCGGTAGTGATTTCACATTGTCTGACGGCCTGACCACTACACCAATGAAGGAGCACTCCTGCCACATTCTCTGTACCACGGCCATGGTGATTTGTTTATGCCGGTGCCAACTGTCCGGCAGTGATCAACCATATCACTGTCGGGTTACAACTGGAACCCGATAGTGATCAGTCATTACCACGGCCACTACCTAGACCAAATGTTAAATAAAAAGAGCTCATTTCCAACGGTTTGGCATAATTCATAGATCTAACTTACATCGAAACCCCGAGAGAGAAATAAAATTATGTTTATATTCTTCCACCTCTTGAAAACTTACGTTAGGAACCCTGAGACAGAAACAAAATTATGTTTATGCTCTTCCACATCTTGTAATACGTACGCATGCGCCCACGAATGTCAAACGTCGTGGAGTGCGCATTTTTTGCACCACACAACTTGACTTGCCAACGCTCACTAATTTGCCAACTCCAAATGCCAAACTGTTGGTGGGAGTTTTTGGAGCTTGCAAAATTTGAGAATGACAACTCAAATTTCAAACTGTTGGAGTTGCTAAATATTGCTTCTGCTTTATCTAAAAACTTTGACTAAATATATATTAAAAATATTAATATCTATAATATATAACTACTATCATTAGAAAGATTTTTAAATTTAGTTTTTAATAATAAATTTAATTGAAGATATAAATGTTGAACTGTAGTTCTATAAATCAAGTCAAATTTAGGACACATCAACACCGACTGTAGTTATTTAGAGAGGGTATTAAAAAAGAGAGGGTATACTTGGGTTGTCGTCAGAAACCCTTCTCACACCACAAATGGAATCTTATTGGTTGAGCCCTGGCCCCTCCTGTTCTTTGAATGGTGTGTACTCCGTCCGTCCCACAAATAAAAGTTTGTCTTATTCAAAAAAAAATTAGTTATTTTATTATAACTTATTTTATCGTTAGAGATACTTTCATAATGATCTATTTATTTTATTATTTACATAAAAAATTTAAATAAGACGAACATGGATTGTTAGAAGTTAAAAACGTACTTTTGTTCGTGGTACGGACGTAGTAGTGCTCATCCTAGCAGCTTGCAGCCTAGCACCGTGCACATAGCTAGGTTTAAGATAGGCACGAGATTAGAGAGTCAACGAGGCTCAGGGCTCTGTCTGCCTGTGGTCAACGGCTTGCCTCTCCGCAAAGTTTTGAGTAAATTACACTACCGTCTAAATTATCAGGTTATTTTTATAAGTATTGTAAAAAATTTCTTTTTATAAACCCCACACTATAAAATTGAATATTAGGCCTCTAACCTACATTAAGCATAGCCAGTCTCAAAAAAATAGCTGATGTGGCCTTCCAACATGTAAGCGACATGAAGATTTACTTTTTGTTTAGGCTGTTTTTTTTCTTACACAATTCTAGTGGGAGCCCCAATGAGGCCCTATTTTCTGTTTTCCTTCATTTCTCACTTTCCCTATGTATTCAACCAATTTGATTCGACATAATTTTTTAAACAATAATGTTATAATAAGTTTGTACAAATATACAATAGATATTCTCCATGAACCAAAAACGTCAATTCAAACTTCAAAAGGTAAATAAAGTTCCAAGACACCATCACAACCATAGTTTCATAGTCTCTTGATTGTGGAAAGAGCTCCCTCGATAACCCAGGCATGAACGATACTGACAGTTCGTTTAAATTATAGTAGAACTCTTTGGCAATACATTTGAAAATTGTTATTTTACATAAGTTTGTATATTTGATTATTTTCATAACTTTGTGAAGATAAGTTGTTACTTATATTTAGCTAAAACATTATGGCATTTTAATATCAGCAGTTTAATTATTATAATATTATAAGGGAAAATATTTTCTACTCTCGGGTGTAGTTACTTCCATGTGTATATCTCTAGATTTAAGGTACATATGACTGAACGAAGTGTATGTGGATTGTGGATGAAGTATATGATCATACTAGACCATCTAGAGTGTTATGTATGTTAAGTATGCATGTATATGTAGAGTATGTGGATATACTTTTTTTTTGTATACAACAGTAGTGGCATTTTAGTAATATATTAAAAATATAGGTTCCTTTGAAAAAATTTTTGTGTAGTAACATCTGGAGTGTCTTAATATTAGTATCTAAACATACTCAAACCGATAAACAAGTATGAACACATACACAATGTTTTTTTTTTTAAGATGGGAGTAGCTACTCCCGGGAGTACACAAAGTGCACCCTTATTATAAATACTACATATAACAATACTATGACTCATAGAATTCTTTGATAGAGGAGATTCAACATCTTGAGTGCTATGATGAACTATTTAAACCATTCTAGGTTGTGTTTGGTTATATTTTAGAAATTAATTATGCTCCAAACAAGCACAATGTCAACCAAACAGAAATAACCCAAAGCTACTGTTTTAGAAGCAGCTGCTTTCGTGTGTAGTGCAATTTTCGTACCTTGGACCTTGCTTTTGGCTTTTTACAAATTGGTGAAAATAGAGCGATGTTATTACATACCGGTTTCAAGGGAGACAGAGGAGGGGGTAGATTTCATAGTTGTTTCACTCAAACAACTTATAATTATTTCACAACAATAGCTCATAGTAGCCTTTTCACGGTTTATGGCTCACAAAATATTTTCCACGGATCACAGTGAACCAAATAAACTCATAATGGCTATGAGTGGAGTCTATAATCTATAATCTATTTTTATGGAATACAAAAGAAAGTTTAAAATAAAAGATAGATAAGAACGATAATTTAAACTTAGAGCATGTGTCAAAATATAAATTTGTGATAACACCTTATAAAATGGATCACTGATGAAAGTAATTTCTGAGGCGATCGTTTTCGATTAACGAAGGCAGAAAAGGCATCCATCTCTAGCAAAGTGCCTTATTAATCAGGATTTTCAGAGGCGGTAGCCTTTACCACCTTCGTTAATTCCATTAACGGAGATGAGCACCAGAAGCCATCCGTCTCTATCAGTCCCATTAATGCTCGCCTTGGTTCATGGTTTCTAGAAAACAAAAAAAAAATGATGCGGTACAAACACCCTTCTACCACTGCACTACAATTATGAGTATATATACAATTATACTTTTTTTATACAAATATTCTATAATCCAACATTGAATATTTTGGCCACTAAATGAACTGAAATGGAAAAAAAATGACTAAAAAGTTTTAAAACTCATAAAATACTATAACTTTGGTGAAGAATTTATCTCCATCCAAGATTGTTTGTAGCTTTTTATTAAAAAAAATATCAAACATATTAATTTTAAACAATTATTTGAGATATTAAAAAATTCAAATCAAAATATTATCAACAACATACATATAGATCATGTCAGCGACTAAAACTTTTGTATAAGTCATGTGGACATTCAAGATCGTTTAAAAATTCTAAATTTTGAATTTCAAAATTTATAAACTTATGACACATAATTAGGACTTGAAATGACTTTAAGTAAAAAAACTTTTCGACTACGCGTTATAGATTTTATTGAGTCCAACAATTTTCATATAGATCATGTCAACAATCAAGGTTGCTTGAAAATATAAATTTGAAGTTCCTTGTACTTAGAACAATTTTTTGTGACTCTAGATAGTTTTAAATAAAAAAACTATTCCACTACAAAGTTCACGATTGCGTTGAGGGCTACAATTTGACATAAAGTTTGTGTTCATCCGAGTTCATATGAAAAATTATAAATTATTTTTGGTTTAAATAAAAACTTTTCAACTACAAAGTTGTAGACCATATGGAAAATGCATAATTTATCTTCATCTGAGTTCGTATGAAAACGTTATGAATTATTTGTGGTTGCGACTATTTATAGCGACAAACTCCTTAACATGCCTCTGAAAATCAAGTTTTAGGAAGAGATGATTGGAATGACCGCCCATGTTAGTGATTAAAATTGATTACGGTGACGGGTGTCCTAAGCTGACCGACTATGTTAATTGATGGTTTTTTGGAACGGTAACCTTAGGACACCTGCTTCTTTAAATATTTTTAGGAGCGAGCATTTTCCTTTATCCCTGACAATTTAGTGTGCCCACCTCTGATAATCATAGAAGTCTGTCTTCTAAAATTATTGTTTAAGTGGTGGATACAAGAAGAAAGATGAAACTTAAACTAGGGTTTTAACTAAATAATTACTCTAGGATGCGATCCTCCTGACCCCCGCGTCGCTCCCTCCTCTGGGGGGCGACTCGGGCGGAGAACCCTAGCGCCACCACCACCCAAATCCTCGACACCCCAACCTCGCCCGCTGCCCGGCGGGGACGCCGGAGGCTCGGCGGAGCGCGAGGAAGGCGGCGGCAAGGTCGTCTCCACCTTCCACGCTCCCGTTGGCTGGCGAGGAGGCCCAGCTCGTGGGCCGGCGGTGACTGCCCCGGCAAGCAGATCCTCTCCTCCCGGCCGGTGCGGCGGGGGCGCCGGATCCGGCGTCCCCGCGTCGCCCGGGGCATCCGGTGCTGCTTGGCGGCTCCGTGGGCGCGGGGGCGCGGCGGCGCGGTGGCGGCCTTTGCGCCGGCGCTGGTGGTGATCCCCCTCCTCCCCCTCTCTCTCTTCTCCCTCGGCGTGCGTGGGGACTTGGGGGACGGATGCTCCTCCTTCCTCCCCTAGGGCGCGTAGGGAGCTTGGAGAGGTGGCCGGTGGGGAACGTCGGTCTCCTCGCCCAGATCCGGTTTCCCTCGCTGGAATTGCCCTGCCCGCGTGCGGCTCTATTGCATGGTGGTGGGTTGCAATTCGGGTTGGTTTTCCTCGGCGGTGAAGTGGTGGTGGTGTCCTGGGCCTGTTGGTGCAGTGCCCTATGGCATGTTGGCGGCGCCGTGGTGGCGTGGTCGACGGCGGTGTGGTTCCACCTTCGCCACTGTGTGGTGGTGGGGTGGGTGGCACCATTCGCCTCCTACATCTCGGAGAAGCGGGGTGAAGACCCTTCCTTCCTGGACGGCGTTGTCGGCGCCATCGGCGTCGTTCCCTTCATGAAGGCGACGTCGGGCTTCTCTTTCGTCGGCATGGAGGCCGGCCCTGCCTTTCCTCCCTGCCTTTTGAGTGGGCGAAAGCCCTTCCCAACTTGGGATGGCATCGGCGGCGGCGTCCTCGACGTCGTGACCTTCCTGAAGGCGATGTCATGTTCTACTGGCAAGGCCCTATGCGTTGTCCCCTCCCTCCGGCCTCCTTTTCTCTCCCAAAAAAAAAAAAAAAAAAGAGGTCCGAGTTGTTGGCGGCCGCTGCGTGTCGACGTCCCAATCCGACCCGAGCGGTATTGATGGATGCTCGGTTGATGCCCCAGTCCAACCGAGTGGAGCTTCATGTTTCATTTTTTATTCCATCGGCCTGTTTCTTAGTTGAGTTGTAGTGGTTGTCTTAGTGGAAGTTGAGGCTTGTGTCGATGTCCCAATCCGACCAAATAAGAGTTGAGTGGGCGCTAGTTGTGGCGCAAGTTGAGTTGTCTTGGTACCTAGGTGTGCTAGCGGAGTAGGGTACCCTCCACAATTGTATGGTTTTTCTGGCCCGGTTTCCAGTCAAAAAACTGGGCTGACACTTGCCTTTTCTTTTATTCGTCTAATAGAAATCGCGGCAAAGCTTTTGCCGTCCTTTCTAAAAAAAAAAATTACTCTAGGATGCGCTGTGAGGCGACGAGCTAGTTGACTATAAATAATTGACACAGATGGTAATAAATCCGTGTTATTCCCAAATCCCAACGTCAGCCATAAAACCAGGTTTAAAGTTTGTGAGATATTTAACTGAAAAAGGTGAAAATGATTGTTCACAGAGGGTAGTATCAGACGTGAAGCTGGACTTGTAGCTGGACTTTCAGCCGCTGGCATGTTCATGGTGGTTTGCTTAGCAGTATTGTTGCTTTATTATCTTAAGAAATGGAGGACAAGAAATTCTAAAAAATCACAAGAGCGAAAACAAATTCACAGCAACGAATGGATGGATGGATGGAGAGTTTGAGATGGGGAACACACCTAGGAGATTCAACTACAGTGAATTGTCTCAAGCGACAAGGGGATTTTCTGAAGACGTGAAGCTTGGAGAGGGAGGCTTTGGTTCAGTCTACCGAGGATTCTTTCATGACCAACGTCTTCATGTGGCCATCAAAAGGGTATCCAAAACTTCAAGGCAGGGGAGACGAGAGTTCATCTCCGAAGTAACCATCCATCATAAGCCAGCTGAGTCACCGCAACCTTGTTCAGCTTGTTGGGTGGTGTCACGAAGCCGATGAACTCTTGGTTGTCTATGAGCTCATGGAGAACGGTAGCCTTGACACCCATCTTTACAATTCAAGCAACGTTCTACCATGGCCCAGGAGGTATGATGAGATTTATGATGCATATTCTGATCATTCATCCTTGCACTGTAAATCAAACTGATCATGATGTTCATTTCACACTGCAAATCAGGTACAATGTTGTTCTCTCCGTAGGCTATGCTCTCCTCTATCTTCACGAAGAATGTGAGAAATGCGTGTTGCACAGGGACATCAAGCCGAGCAACGTGATGCTCGACGCGTCGTTCAACGCGAAGCTAGGAGACTTTGGGCTGGCACGCCTCATCGACCATAGCCGCCGGGGACGCACGACACTGCTGGCCGGAACCATCGGTTACATGGACCCGGAGTGCGCGGTGACCAGCAGGGCAAGTGTTGAATCTGACATGTACAGCTTTGGCGTCGTCCTCCTTGAGATCGCCTGCGGCCGGCAGCCTATAGTTCAGGACGAAGACGAGAAGAAGGTCCGGCTTGTTGATTGGGTCTGGCATATGTATGGCAGCGGCAACCTCCTCTATGCCGCGGATGTGCGGCTCAATGAGTTTGACGTGCCACAGATGGAGCGCGTCATGCTTGTCGGCCTCTGGTGCGTGCACCCGGATCATGGCTTCCGACCGTCGATCAGGCAAGCCATGAGCGTGCTCCAGTTCGTAGTCCCTCCCCCCGATCTCCCTCGGAAAATGATGGTGCCACTGTACTACATGCAGCAGCAAAATGATACTGGCAATAGATGTTATTACGAGTCTTCGTCAGCCGGGGGCTCCTGCGAGGGAGGACAGACATCGATGCCGGGCTCATTAACGGGAAAAAGCCACAGCAACGGGATACGTCCTTTCAGCACTGCCGGTCGACATGAAAGGCTACAATAGTAGGAAGTATGTACTCACGTTTGTCCCCATTTTGAGGTCCACCATTTTCGAGTCTCCTGAAAAGTTCTATAAATCGCTGGGGTACGTACTCACCTAGGTACCACAGAAGCTAAAAAGGGAAGTTCTATAGGACAGCGATTCGTCTTTGTGTGTTGTCATTAGTGTGTGTGAGTAACCAACGTTGGTTTTACGGGCATACTAGAAGGGAAGCCGGGGTGGCCCCGAGGAGAAATTGATTCAACATCGGTTGAGATGGTTTGGACATGTTCCGGAGGCCTTCGAGGCGCCGGCGTTGACATTGTTGATAATTGGTAGACTCTCTTCCTATTATAACTTAAAGTGGAATATCTCCAAGGGGCTTTGATAGAAAAAAAAAAAACCATGACTTTGTTTCCTTTTCTATAAATCTGTCTGTTTGTTTGTTGTAAGAACTAGCAAGGTTTGCCCATAAAAGTTCTATAAAATGTAAGTGTGTGTGGCAAGTAATTCTTTTTTGATACTAGCCGGGTTGCCTACGTTGCCATTGTTGTTTGCTACTCTCTTCCTCCATCTTTCAAAAAAAGTTCTATAAAAAATCAAGGTTTATACAAATGTAAGTTTGTTTGTTGAAGATTCTTTTGATAAGCAAGGTTTGCCCATAAAAATTTGTGTGGCAAGACATTTAGGACAAAGTTTTGGTTAAACATTAGGAATATAAATCATGAATAACTTTTAATTTGTAAGTTTGGAAATGTGAAAACTATATCAATATATTTGCCTTAACAATTGCTTTTATAAAAAAATATACACATATAACTTTCTCATAAATAATTTTTTAGAAAAAAGAAGTTAAAGTTGTGTTTTAGAGATCGTGTAGTTGTACTAAACGTCTTCTAATTATGATACGCAGGGAGTACATTGTAATGCAATTCTTACACACTTTTATGATTATAATTAAGTGTACTATGATACACTCCGTCCATTTCAAATTATTGTTACCTGTCCGGCCCTCAGTCGGGATCATGTGTTGGGTCCTTCACAGTGAACTCGAAACCTTCTCCAACTTGATTCTCCAACTTGATCCGTTGTGTGCAAAAGTGTTAACTCCACCAAGTTTCATGAGTTGTGCTTGTGCATGGGAGTTAGCATTACACAAACATGTTTTTTTTTTTTTTTTTTTTTTTTTTTTTGCGAAAAAACACAAACATGTTTTAAAGGGATGTTAGCACACACTAGAAGCATAAATGTCTTTTAAAGCTAATTGAATGGTACAGTAGAAGTGGTTTGTGTCATTTTTGCTCTTGCTCTTTGTAGCGAACAGCTTTGCTAATAAATATGAAAAGACCATTAATTGTTATCACTTGCAGTGAGCCTCCAACATTATTGTCGGCTCCGGCTGGGTAGACAAGTGGATTGTTTTTCTTTTTGAACGGTATACAAGTGGACTGTTGGTTGGGTTGGGTCTTATCTTAAATCGTGCCATTGTTGGCCCATCTTCAGGGAACCATGGGCCTGAATGCCGCTATCATGTACTTAGGCCGTATCTAGCATGGCCCAGCCGCTTCAGATACGGGTATGGGTATCCAGCCTCAAAAAGAAGGAAGCTCCAAAACACGGAGCTGGAGCCTGGAGCTTTGCCTTTTCTTCTTCCATCACCAATTGACTACTACAGCACCAGCATGAGCTCCTCTCTCGGCGACGCCTGCGCGGCCGTCGCTGCCGCCGCGTACGCCAGGGTTTTCGCCGGCGACGAGCACCGCACCAGGTGCGCCCTCCCCTTAGCCTTCCCGTTCTGTTGTGCGAAATCGTGCGCCCAAACCCTAACTAACTAGCTGTGTTCGGATCTGGCCTGGTTAAGAGTGTATTGTGCCTACTAACTTCGATTGTCTGCAAAAAGTAAGAAAAGTTTCAAGTTACTAGGTCTTGTTTGGATACCCACCTTGTTAATCCATGTGTATTTAGGTTGGATTACACAGTCTAATCTGCTTGGCATCTTTCTTTGTGGCCTGGGTGTATCAGGGATGGGATTGCTTGCCAGCTCTAATCATGCCCTTGTTGCCAGCCAGGCGGCGTGTTGTTATTTTTCTCTCGTCTCATTCACCACCTCCAATGCTTTCCTTTGCTCCAAGATTCTGTCATTGCGCCAAGTGCCTCTAGATATGCCACACTGCCAGCATAACCAAGGATTTAGTTCCCGGTCTTTCCACTGTGCGTGCCTTGCTCCCTCTAGATATGTTATGTTTAGTCTTCTGGACCAAAGTTCAGTACTTTCTTCAGATTTCCAGCAGGAAGTGTTGGTTTTGCAGCCCAAACTATTATGAATATATATTCTTTTCATCCTGTAGCACAATTCCTGTGCTTTCCTTTTGTTGGCCAGTGATTTCTTCACTCCTTTTAGAATCGATGATACTATATATATATATGTATGTAAAGTGGTATAGAACTGTCAGCATGACCAAGGATTTAGTTCCTTGTCTTTACACTGTGCGTGCTCCATCATCGCCATAAAACAAACTAATAGATGTAACCAGAGGGAGGAGGGACTTTGTGATGTAAAGTCAGGGGACTATGTGTCAGTGGAGGATTAAGTGATAGTCAGGGGGAACAGAGGGAGAAGGAGGGGACTGTCACATCTTTTTTGGATATATATGTAACCAGTAACATCTGGTAATAAGATATCTAATAGATCATATCAAATGGGTACAGGAAGAATTCGTGTTATAGATAACTTTCTTAATTTATTTGCATGATTTGTATAAATGTCTTTTAAAGCTAATTGAATGGTACAGTAGAACTGGTTTGTGTCATTTTTTTGCTCTTGCTCTATGTAGGAACAGCTTTGCTAAATACTGAGAACTCTCACAGTTATCACTTGCAGTGAGCTTATTGAAACCAGCAACGGAAATAGCGATTTGCAGGCGTGTTTTATATGTTCACATTGTCAAATTGGTGTGATTAAAAAAAAAAAAAATCTGAGACTGTCACTGAGCTGCCTCTAGATATGCCACACTGTCAGCATAACCAAGGATTTAGTTCCCGGTCTTTCCACTATGCGTTCTCCCTCTAGATAGGTTAGTCTTCTGGACCAAAGTTCAGTACTTTCTTCAGAGTTCCAGCAGGAAAGCGGGAGTGTTAGTTTTGCAGCCCAAACTATTATGACTTTTTTTTTCTTCATCAGTAGCACGTTCCTTTGCTTTCCTTTTTGTTGGCCAGTGATTTCTTCAATACTTTCAGAATCGATGATGATACTATATATATGTAAAGAAGTTTAGCCATCATGAACTGTTGGTATAAAAAAAAAACATCTTGTAATGAATCTAATGATATTTATTTGATAACATAAATATTGATAATTTTTATCTATAATTAATCAAACGTGAGATACTAAACCATGACATTGTGCTAGAATTGCATGTTTTTTTTTGGAACGGAGAGTTGGATGAACCAAAAGTCAAAGCGACTTATAATTTGGAATGGAGGGAGTACTAAACAGTTTTAAAATTAAATTTCAATTCTTAGAACACAACAAAAGAGCTGTCTGTTTAGTTTTCATGTTCAACAGCCATCGCCATACAACAAACTTCCAGGCAGGGTCACATGGACTGAATCCAGATGTTATTGTGGTAAAGTCATGTATACCCATAAAACATTGTATGGCTGGAATTCAACTACTCAATTACCTTGAGAAAGTTCAGTGTTGCAGCACGCGTGGGAATAACAGACAACAGGTTTTGTCATGGTCTGATAGGAACTAGATTTATTTATTTTATGTCTGCCCACCATATTCCAGGTCCATATTTTACTTCATTAATCATTAACAATACAGAAAAAAAATAAATGGAATAGTCAATTCTTTCTTTCCCATCTATTTGTGGAGGTGGTTGTAAAAGTAAAATTGCTAAATTTCACAGATGTCATATATTGTGGTGAATGTAAAGTCATTGGAGGATTAAGTGATGGTCAGGGTTGAACAGAGGGAGAAGTGGGGACTATGTGTCAAAGAAAAATTATATATGTAACCAGTAACATCTGGTAATAAGATATCTAATAGATCATAGCAAATGGGTACATGAAGAAGTCGTGTTATAGATAACTTTATTAATTTATTTGTATGATTTGTATAAATTTCTCCTGAAGTTAAATGAATACTCGTTTCTGTCTAGCAGATGTCTGCAGGAAGAATTCACGTCATGGATAACTTTCTTAATTTATTTGCATGATTTGTATAAATGTCTTTTAAAGCTAATTGAGTGGTACAGTAGAACGGGTTTCTGTCAGTTTTGCTCTTGCTCTATGTCGATCACAGTTTATCTCCTTTGCTCTATGTCGATCACAGTTTTGCTCTTGCTCTTTTTTAAAGCCAATTTTATGTAGCAACCATAGTATGTCGAGTCAAATTGATGTGATTAAAAAAATTATCCTAGGGGTTTCTGAACCTGCTCATATATCCATGTTCCAATCAGTAGTGTATTTATAAATAACCTGCACATTTGCCTATTTGTTCTCCATACAGCGCCATTGCCATGTAGTATAGACTTACAAAGTTTTTTGTTTCTCTTAATTTAATGTAGGATGCCTCGGTCAAATACTATCAGATTTCGGATGCCTCCCATTGAGGGTCTAACTCAAACTCAAGACCAGAATCAGGATCCACGTGCAACTTATCGATGGGTTCAGAGAGCTGTTGAACTTGGATATTTTTCTTCGGTTATAACAGGAATCTATTCTCAACGATACAGGGTAGCAACCCATGAAACGAGTCTTGGAGCTGATATCGCACTACTAGGGGCATTTTTTGCGGGTGTTTCAACATTAGCAGTCAGCATAACACTTGGGTGTTATGGCTCAGTCCATGAACCGGAGTTTCCAAGGAGACATAGAAGAAACACTGTGCATGGGCTACCAGAGGTAATCCTGCAGTGGCAATAGTATAGTTAGGGGAAGGCTAAATCCCTCCTTTATGAATGAATCTATAATCCAAAATGGAGGGATGGAGTTGCACGTTGTTTATCCACTGTATTCGTTGCTTTAATAATGTAAGATAAGATGCAGAAATTTATTTTAGTGTGTGCTTGACAGCTTGAGGTTCACATGTAGCATCATCTTTTCGTCGCTCTGTTTATGTAATGTGTGGCTTGGCGTCAGTGTGCTAACGTGCGGACCCCATGCCTGGTGCATCGTGGCATTGGAAAGAGTTCAGACTTGTTCAACGTAGACTGCCTCTCCGTCGGCTTTTAATTGCTCTGATCAACTATTCACAGCTGCCATGAACAGATCAACCATCATTCAGCTAAAATAATTTCAGTTTTATATCAAGCTAGTTAGACCAGAGGTGGTAAAACAGATCAGGCGACAAAACTCATTTTAGTCACCACTCACTATTCATTCAGTAACTCAAAACTGGACACGTAGGTAGAAGTGGATTGTTGGGTTGGGTCTTAAAGCAAAGGAAAAAGTCTGGATTCACTCCCCAACTATCATAAAAGTTTACTTTTTTCTCTCATTTCAAAAACCAGGGACATATCACCAAATCTCAACTTTTCAAACCATGCAAATTACTTCCCTTGAGCGGTTTTTGCTACAGTAACCGTGGTTTTGCTACGAGTGCCAGTGGGTTTGCTACAGTCACAGTGTCTTTGCCTTTTCTTTTTAAAAAATTCGATTGAATCTTTAAAAAATCATAGTAAATTATAGAAAAATCATAAAATAAAAAATCTAATTTTATTGGAGTCCACATGATTAGATCTACACAGTGAAATATATAATATGATATGCTTCAGTACAAAGTTTTTGCTCACGAAGGTTTTGTCTTTTCTTTTATATTTATAATTCGTAGGTGCAACTTCTATAATTATTTTGTTAGACAAAAGCACACCATATTATATATTCACCGTGTAGATCTACTCATGTGAGTCTAACAAAATTATATTTTTTATTTTATGATTTTTCTGTGATTTACTATGATTTTTTAAAAGATTCAGCTAAATAAATAAAAAAGAAAAAGACAAAATCTTTTTAGCAAAAACTTTATACTAAAGCATATCAAATTATATATTCACTGTGTAGATCTAATCATATGGAGTCCAATAAAATTGGATTTTTTATTTTATGATTTTTCTATGATTTATTATAATTTTTCAAAGATTCAACCAGGATTTTTTAAAAGGAAAGGTACTGGTACTGTAGCAAACCCACTGACACTGTAGCAAACCATGGTTACTGTAGCAAATCCACCTTCAAAACCAGAGAGGGAGGTAATCAGGCGCATGGTTTGAAAAGTTGAGGAGTCACCCTCACTATTTCATTGAGGAGAAAAAGTGACTTTTCGTGACGATTGGGGGGAATGGGTTTTTTTCCTAAAGCAAAAGCCAGTCGGGTCAATCGTGCTTTTGCGGGCCATCTTCAGCGAACGATGGGTCTGATGTCGTGTACTTGGACCGTGGCCCAACCGCTTCAGATACAGGTATCCAGCCTAAAAAAGAAGCTCAATACGGGTCGAAACTCTGCTAAAAAAAATTGGGCGTGCTACTATCCGAGCACGCATCGCATCCCGCCGACCACCCTCCATCCAGCAATTTGCTACACCCGTGAGTGGACCGGCTGAAATCGATTTTCCTTTTAGGCTTTGCCCGACGTGCAATTTGCTTCATGGAGTAACGAACAAAAATTCTGACGTCATAATATTTCATGCTTTTTAGGTTAAGAAAAGATAACTCCCAAACCAAGTGTCATAAACAAAATCTGATTTCACCATCGAGTTCTTTGTAATAAACTCTTCAAAACAAGATCCCACATGAATATATTTCGATAAAAATGCGTAGTCACGCGAGGCGAATCGGGGGCGACTAGCCCCTCGCCCCACACAAAGCCGCCGCCCGAGGCCTCCCGTGGCACCCCGCCCCTTCCCTTTTCCCCCTCTCCTCCCTCTCTCTCCATTTGTAGAATAGCGGTGACTCGAGCAAGATGGCCGGCGGAGAGCTCTCAAACCTCGGATTCATGTTCTTCTACCATGGATCGCGATTCCAGCGGATATGGGCGTGGCGACGGTCGGGCTTTCGGGGCTGTTGGCGTGCGTGGCGCCCCCAAGAGCGCGAGTGGCGCGTGGAGGCGGCGCGTCTCCTGCTCGTCGCGGCGTCTCTACCTCGGTAGCGAGGTCGGGGCAGGGAAAGGGCGCGGCGCTCGCTATTGGCGCTATAGCGGCGGCGAAGCCTGGCGCTATCGTGGCGTAAAGCTGCCGCTATATCGCGGCTATAGCACTGAGAAAAAGCCTCACGCTATTTTTCATATATAGCCCGCTATTTAAAACGTGGGTAAATATATAATTAAGTTCTACATGGTCTAGAGAGTATGAAATTTTTGCTACAGTTTAAACATACAATAATTAGGCCACCATAGAAATTTCCCCACAATTGGACCAACAAAACTACAACTATGAATTATTCTAATTAATTATATGTAAGAATAGATCTAAATCTTTAACATAAATTTTGTACTAAAACATATCATATTATATATTTCTTTGTATATATATACTCATGTGAAGTCCAACAAATCTGGATTTTTAAAGATTAAGCCGAAATAAACAAAAAAAAAAAAAACAAAACCACTTCACGCGGTTTGAAAAGTTGAGGGAGGTGATTTACCCGATTTTACGGTTCATGAAGAAAAACTAGACTTTTGCAAAAATTAGGGGAGGAAAAGCCGACTTTTTTCCCAAAAAAAAAAAAAACAGCATCCAAAGATGTGTTGGATTTCATCTGTTGCAGAGTTTTGGGAAAAAGATGTTGCAGTTTTTTTTTTCGCCTTTCACGACAAAAACCGAAGCGTAGTACTTGGGCCGTATCTAGCATGGCCCAGCCGCGTCAGCTACGGGTTTCGAGCCCAATACGTGTCCAGACTTCGATACGGTTCGGATACGTGTCGGGTCGCCTCTCTTAATTTTTTTTTTAGAGTTTAAGGGCTATTGCCCCGGCCTTTCAAGTCGCCTCTCTTAAGTATGACAGGCCGGCCCCAACACGGACCCACCAAGAGCTTGCCCTTTCTTCTTCTCCAGTTCACCGCCGCAGCTCCAGCTTTGAGCTCTCTCTCTCGGCGACGCCGCCGCCTACGCCAGGTGCCACCAGGTTTTTTTGCCGGCGACGAGCACCGCACCAGGTGCGTCCTCCCCTCCCCTTCCCTTCCTGTTGTGCAAAACCGTGGGCCCAAACCCTAACTATCTATTTGTGTTCGGATCTGAGCTAATTGTACGTATTCTTGGCTAGTAACTTCGATTGTTTGCCCCCCAAAAAAATTACAGCGTGTGCTAGGCATTGTTTGGATGTTCATGTATCCAAACTAATCCATGTGTAACTGAGCTTAAATTCTACGCCATCCCACCCAATAGATATGCACTGAGGTGGATAACGGACATCCAATTGCGTCCCATGTTCGATTGCTACACAGTCTAATCTGCTTGGCATTTTCCTTTCTATGGGCTGGCTGGGTGTGTCAGAGACAGGATTGCCAGCTCTAGTCCTGCCCTTGTTGTCAGCCAGGCACCATGTTCTTTCTTGCTTCTTCCCTCATCTCATTGCTCCCCTCCAATGCCGTGCGTCTCCTTTGCTTCACTATTCTCCCTCCAGATTTGCCACACTGTCAGCATAATAATTCCTGGTCTTTCCACTTTGCTTGCTAGTCTTCTGAACCAAAGTTCAGTCTACCTTCAGATTTCAGTTTTGCATCCCAAACTACTATGGCCCTTCAAATATGCCTCGCGAAGTTGCACTTCCTGAATCTCAATTCATGTGCTCTCCTCCTTTTATTGGCTAGTGATTTCTTCACTTCTTTTAGAGTCAATACTATACATATTTGTAAACAGGTACAGTCATCTTGAACTATTGGTTTTATGGTGACTAAACAGTTTCAAAAATAATTTCTAATTCTCAGAAGAGACCCTCTGTTTAATTTTCATGATGAGCAGTCATTGCCATAAAACAAACTTCCAGCTAGGGTCACATGGATTGAATTCAAATGTTATTGTGGTAAAGTCATGTATATACCCATAAAACGTGTTACTGTGTGGCTGGAATTCAACCTCAGTTCCCTTGAGAAAGTTGCAGTGCTGCAGCAAACGTGAGGATAACAGATAATAGGTTTTCTTGTGGTCTAATAGGAACAAGATTTATTTATTTTATGTCTGCTCACCATATTCCATTTACTTCATTAATTATTAACAGTACTGAAATAATTAAATGGTATAGTTAGTTCTTTCTTTCCCATCTATTTGTGGAGGTAGATGTAAAAGTAATTTGCTAAATTTCACAGATGTTATATATTGTGGTGAATGTAAAGTCAGTAGAGGACTAAGTGATGGTCAGAGTGGAACAGAGTGAGCACAAGGGGAGGGAGATATATGTAACCAATAACATCTGGTAATAAGATATCTAATAGATCATAGCAAACGGGTACAGGAAGAATGCGTGTTATAGATAACTTTCTCGTGAAGTTAAATGAATGATACAGTAGAACTGGATAGCAAATATGTGCAGGAAGAATTCACACCATAGATAACTTTCTTAATTTATTTGCATGATTTTTATAAATGTCTTTTAAAGCTAAATGAATGGTACAGTAGAACTGGTTTCTGCACATATTTGCTCTTTCTCTATGTTGATCACTTGCAGTGAGCTTATTCAAACCAGCAACGGAAATAGGAATTTGAAGGCATGTTCTATATGTTCACAATGTCAAATAGATGTGATTAAAATACAAATCATCCTGGGGTTGCTGAACCTGCTCATATACCCATGTTCCAATCAGTAGCGCATATATAAATAACCTGCACCCTGTACCGTCATTTGCCTATTTTGTTCTGTAAAGTGTACAAGCTCATTCGATTTACCCATTTGTAGCATCATTGCCATATAGTATAGACTTCTGACAAATTTGTTGTTTCTTTTAAATTTAATGTAGGATGCCTCAGTCAAACACTATCAGATTTCGGATGCCTCCCATCGAGGGTCTAACTCGAACTCAGGAGGATCCACGTGCAACTTATTGGTGGGTTCAGAGAGCTGTGGAGCTTGGATATTTTGCTTCTGTTGTAACAGGAATCTATTCTCAACGAGGAAGACCAATCAGTGAACCTGAACCGAGTCTTGGAGCTGATATTGCAGGCATAGTAGCGATTTTGGTGGGTGTTTGTACATTAGGAGCCAGCATAGGACTTGGGTGTTATGGCTCAGTCTTTGCACCGGAATTCCCAAGGCGGAGAAGATACACTTTCATAATCATCCCTCCCTTGTGAATTTACATTTGTACGCTATATGTTTTTTAAGGGACAGGAGGGGTTTGAACCCCGCCACTGTAATTTATTAAAAAAACTAGTTCAAAGAAATAATTACAAGCTCAGGGCTAGAGGAGTAAATAAGGTTCAGGGGGCACAGAAGCTAAAGAAGAAAAGCAGGAGCTCAAGAAAGCAGGGGGGAATTGAAGTTACGCTAAGTTCTGCCATCATTCTTGAATATGATTAAAGTAGCTATTCTTTGCTCTCCAAAGGAGTAGGTGTGTTTAGATCCCAAAATTTGGTGCAAAATTTTGGAGGAATGTCACATCGAAAGACTGTAGAAGCGTTTCGTTTGTTAGTGGTAAATATTATCCTATCATGACGTAACTAGGCTCAAAAGAATCGTCTAAGTAATCTACATCTAAACTGTGTAATTAGTTTATTTTTTTACCTACATTTTTCGTTGCATGTGCTTGGCATTTTGATGTGACGGGGGAATCTTCTTTTTGCATAGTGGAATTTGGAGAAAGTTGGGGTGCTAAACACAAGAGAGTTCATTCTTGCACCGCTGAGCAGTTGCTGCCACATTACTGAAGATCTGGTTGTTCCTGCATTTCCATACGGCCCAGCACATCAGAATGATGATTTCCAAATAATTCTATGCTATGTTAGAGCACGGTTCATGCTAGTAGGTAATACATCATGCAAACATGCTACTAATAAAACTAACAGATTCTGATATGTACGACTAACCCCAGGTAAAAATGGGAGAAGAAATGCAACGGACAGATTAATGGAGGAGATCAGGAAGTGCGTGCATGGATGCAGAAAATATTGCATCATCGTTCAACTCAGCGAACTGAAGACAACTTTTTTTTAGCGATCTAGCACTTTTTTTATTAAGCAGAAAAGAGTTTTTTTGTTATAATAATTCCAGCCACGGTAGTCCGAGGTTACCGAAGTCAAACAACCCTAGCCAACAAAATAAAACACACGAGGTTCAAATTGAGCAAAGCTTGAAGATCGGGAATACTATTACTAATTAATAATTACCACATACGAATTAATCCAACTAACCCCGCAGAGCCGCAGCTGGTGTACGTACCTATTCATCGTCTTGGTATGGGTATGCTGGTGGTGTCATCATTTCTTCATAATTTAGTTTGATTTCAAGTATGGGCCTGTTGGGATGGACTTCTGCTGCCTGACACAGCTCTGCCTCCACCTTTTCCACGTGATCAAAAGATGCATCCACACAGTTGACAACTACTTTGAGTTTGTGAAGTGAAGTGAGATACTGGAACCCAAGATTGGCACAGCTACCACAGCTAGTGTTTCCATCCTTATATAAAGCCCCAACGGGAACACAAAACTGGAGCTCTAGGAGGTTTGGCATCACAGCAACGGCCGGTGCTACAGATCTGCTGCTGCTGCTGCATTCATTCTTTGCTTCGGTCGATGCAATGGCAACAGCACCCTCACCATTGCAGATACTAAATGAAACACTTGTTGAGTCATCGTTGAGCACCAAACAGACCATCCAGCCATCCAACCTGCAGCATCTCAACTTCCGGAAGAAGCCATCGTCAGTGCCGGCGCCCATGATGATATTAGCTACCATAGCCTCGCGTGAAGTCCTCAGCCAGTAAGGCGCTGGCAAGTTGAGGTAACGGAGCTCTGGAAACCTTCCAAGGGTTCTGAGACCTGCATCATCCATATAATCCACGTGCAAGTCCAAGTGGGAGAGGTTGGGGAGATGTGCAGGACTAATGCATGATGGCAACCGAGGGAACCAGATGTTTTTATACCCAAATGACGGAGACGTCGTGGAAGCACCGCTGCGTCCCACATACTCCCTCCGTCCCGTATTAAACGTCGTTGGAGCTACTGGGCCGTGTCCCGGATTAAACGTCGTTGCCTACGACGAGTAGGTTCCCAATCGTAGCTGTACTGCAAGTCTGCATGCGTCTTATCGTGTCTCTGCCTCTCCACCACGCAATTGCCGGCTAAAAAGAAAAAGAAAAATCGACCTTATCTCTTCGCTCCCCATCGCTCCCCATCCTCGCGACGCTGCTCTCCGCCGCCGCTGAAGTTCGCAACGCCACTGCGGCTCCATCGCCGGCACACACCGCCCCGCGGCGGCAGCCACCTTTGCCCTCCGGCCCTCGCGGCGCTTGTTGCGCAGGAAGCTGCTGCCGCTCTCCGCCTTGCCGCCCTCGGGCCGATCCCCAATCTGCCGCGGCCCCTCCTTCCTCGAGCTCCGCCGTCGTCCATGAAGAGACCTTCGCATCCACGAAGGGAAAGGCCTCGCGGCGTGAAGGCTGCTGTGCGCCCCCTTCCTTACAACAACGGTATGAGGAAGTTTGCTGCAGATTAGGCGCTCTCAAGTTGGCGCAAAGGCTGGCCGGCTACAGGCAGGCAGCGATGGAAGCCGGAGCGCCCGATTAAGGTGGTCGTCGTCGATGCCAAATCGGGTTGCGGTGCGTCGCGGGGCCCGTGTCCGTCCCCTCGTCTTTGGGGGCGGCGGTGGATTCCCAGATCCGCCGAGAAGATTGGGGAAGGCGACGTGATCTCTCTTTCTGTCCCCATGCCATGCGACGGGATTGGGGAAGGCAGCGCGAACTCTGCGCCTAAATCCAAGATGTGTGCCGGTGGTGGAAGATCGGAGGAACCCCTGAAGGTAGAGGTCAGTGGCGGTGACGGGAACCTAGAGCGCGTCGTCAACTTTGGCCCCAGCCGCCTGCGTGTTGATGCCCTCGGCCAGTTGTATGTGCTCGACTCTGAAGATGACTCCGAAGATGAAGGCATTGGCATGGAGGCGGGCCTTTATCTTTATGCTCCTGATTCAGAGGAGGAAGATGGAGGCAGCCCCTGCTGTGGTGGGCGTTGTCACCTCAGTCGACGTGCTCGACTGGACGGTGGACGTGCTATGGTGCCATCAGCGGACATCAACGTCGCAGATCCAGCTCCAGAGGTTGCAATGGCAGTGCAGATGCCCATGGTTGCCGATCCAGCTCCAGAGGTTCCAATGGTAGTGGAGATGCCCATGGTCGCAGCCCCTGCTCAACTACTACCGGCGGTGCAGGTACAACTTGAGGGGATGGAACCCATCTTTCGCGACACCTTTCTAAGCTTCCTTAATATTTGTTTTCCTTCATGCTTCCAACCATAGTGATATATTCTGATGATGAGGTGCTGCTTTTGACTTCATCTATTATCTATGATGATGAAGTGTTGCTTTGTGGTAGTATAACAGTAGGTTATGTATAACGATGACATGGTAATGTAGGTAATGTATGTATCGTGATGTGTATGCTTTGGTTGGAACTTGCTGGGAGAATGTTGGCTTTTGCAAGTGATCTTAATGTTGGGTTTGTATGAATCGAACTATGGTACTAAATTACGTACTCGTGTGCATATCTGTGATGATGAACTAAGTGTTTCTTTTGCGTGCTTTGTAATTATGATGGGTTTGTCATGGCAGCTTTGTCTATGAAGAGTGTAGTCAAACAAATTAAAAGTAAAACCATAGCAGAATTAAACACATAGGGGCAGTAGCATATATTTATATATACAACGCAAAAGCATCATAACCGATGTTTACATGAACATAGCCGATAGTCACCCTCTGTACAAGTTCACGGCACTAGTGCCACAAATTTTTACAACGCAAAAAAGCATCATAACCGATGTTTACATGAACATGGCCATTAATTGTGCAACATCTCAAAAGCACTTTGAACTAGCCGACTATCACAACTTAGAGCTTCGGGAGCATGCCTAGTGCCTCTAGCCTTTCTTTCCCCATGTGAGGGATCTTGTACCTATTGCCTCCACCATCTTTCATAACTTCTATCATGCATCCTTGAAGTGTGAGGAATACCCTATTCAAAAGCGACGGGGTTGTAGTTTTGATATTCCGTGATCACATTCGGATAAGTTCATCGATGTTTCTAGATGTCGTTCTGTCCGTTATTGATTGTAGAGAAGCAAAGAAACCAAGGTCAAGACAGTTCATATCAAAGCGAATTAGCGTTTTGGTTAGTAAGGCGTATATCTAGGCTTTGTTTGGGCTCTTGCTAGCTTGAAATCAGCATCATCTTTCGTACATGGGAAGGAGCATTGTCTGTTGTATCCAGATTGTTTCATGCCTTGATTCTCTAGGCCAACAAGCTTGTATAGCTGGTATTAGTTTTGTGATCATATAAGATCTCATAGTTTGTCTATCAACCTTGATGGTCTTTGTGATAGGTGTGCCCCTCGGTCTATTCTCACTTCCCCTTCTTCTTTGGTTCCTGTAATTATAAAGGTTGTTTAGCTAAGTAGCTTAAAATGAATTGCAAGAAGAATGTAGGGAATGACTAGTACCTCACGCACAAAAGGCCATAGGCCTACAAGGCCATTAAAATAGCATCTCCTTCATGATCAAACCATGGCCTTCCAACGGCGAGAATAAAACATGACTTTGTGAATGGAATTTTTGTTTTGCACTTTGTCCTATGTGGGTGCGCTTCATCCGGATGCAAGTACATGGTCGTTTTCTTCCGTGTACCATTGAACCACTTCTCATCGGGTGTGAATAATATTTCTCATATCCCGGAACTTTGGATTGTTTGGCAGAGTACTTGCATCAAGCTTAGACAGAACCCAACGCAACCTGGCCTGTTTGTTTTCTTCCTTCAAATAAGGCCTCAATGCATTTGAGTGTCGTCGTAGCGAGCCATCTTTCAACATCCTATGTACGAGCTTTTACCAATTTCAAGACCATATGCTAATGACCTTATGGTTCCCCTACTGGTTAAGGGAACTCCAGCAACCCTATTGAGGTCCACTTGAATTTTTTTACGACCACAATTCTTAGGCCTCAAAGAACTAACATCTACAGGTATGCCTTGTGCCAAACAATCTTGTGCTCTCTTCCATACTCGCTGTATTCTACTCACATGGACATTGTACTTTTCAGCAATAAGTGTTGTGCTATTTCGTTGCAGTATGCCATTAGTGCTTAACTGAAGCAAATCTTGATATATTTGTTGCCTTTGTGTTTGTGTCAAATTCCTGTGCTGATTTGTTACTTCTTGTAGGGGTTGCTGGTAGTCTTCGTCATCCGAGTCGGACAACTCTTCTTCGTCAAATAGGATGTGAACAGCATCTGTGTACACGCCAAAGTCTTCTATCACCCTGTGCAAGGTATCTTGTTCTTCTTGCAAGACCATGTTGTCATCTCCTACAAAAAAAGTAGATGATGTGCTGATTCTCAGTAAATAAATTATGATTTGTTTTGACTTGGACAATTATTTTTGCAAACATGACTGGACACTGAGGGAATTAATCACCTGCATGCAGGTTATATTGTTCTTCTTGTGGGTCATTTAAATCAAATGCATGGTCAACATTTTCACACAGTACAGAAGCAAGCTGATCAATATAAGAATGCATTGTTACCCACACATGTGAGTTGTTCTCCCCCTCTCAGTACAACAGTTCATACTAGTTTAGAATAGAGATAGTAGACACTAAAATTTGGTAGATGTTGGTAGACAAGTATTGTTGCAAACAAACATGAGAGAAATAATCACCTGCATGCAGATTTTGTTCTTCTTCTTCCTGTGGATCATTTAAATCAAATGGATGACCAACACTGTCACCTGGTACGAAGCAAGCTGATGATTACAAAATTGCATTGTGACCCATACATGTGAGTGATTTGCCCTCTCATTCCATATGAGCTGCATGCCTTACATACAAAAATAGCTAATGTTGCTTGCTTAATATCAGCTGCATGCCTTACACAAAAAAAAAAATAGGTAATGTTGCTTTGCGAATTTGAGAGAGACTACACCAGTTCATACTAACTTTAGGACAGAGAGAGGCTACAAAGAAACTAAAGCAGCTTTACTAATTTAGGAGCGAGAGGCTATAGAGATACCTGGTACAGAATAGTTTGTGGTGAGAAATTAATAGTAATAACTAAGTTTCATGATGTTGCTTCTGATTTTAGGACCGAGAAATAAACGAGCATTCTAATTTTAGAGAGAGAGAGAGAGATGGATGAACTAGTGCATTCAGTTTTGGATACAAACAGACGTGCTTACCTTGATAAAGTTGTCCTTGTTCATCATTTTGATCAGGATGGAGACCAAAGTGGTTAGCTCCCCAACTTCATCTGCAGCCACTACATCTTGATCCTCTTCATGTTCGGCAAGAATCTTGTTGAGATCAGGCACCTCTCCTCCTCCCCCCTCTGGTATTGTGTTTAAGTCTAGGGGCATGGAAGATGGATGAGAGGAGAGAAGATGGATGAGAGGAGAGAGTGGCTGAAATGAAGGCAACGAGAAGGGCTGTCAGGCTTTTGTTTCCTGCATGGTGGATAGATGGCGCCATGGGCTTTGAAATTTCAATTTGCTTTATGTGTAAAATTGGCGCTCAGTTGTGTTTGCCGCCAGGCCAAATGTATTTGATGGGTGAATTTTTAAGAGCAGAACACTGTACTGCATGTTTTACCGTGAAAAGTGGATGCTTGTGGTGGATGAGTGGTGATTTATTTATGGTAAGAAATGTGCTGAGTGGAGTAGCATTGATGATAATCCATCCAAATATTGAAATGACAGCTGACTCATGTTAGGGGTGACAGGGTAATTTCTCACTTGCCTTGATATGTGTTGCTGGACTCCCAACGACGTTTAATACGGGACGGAGGGAGTACATGTGACAGATTTATCCATTGTCATCCCAAAATTACCCATTAATTCTAGATGCTGGAGCTCGTGGAGATTGCTTAGTGACTGCACTAGGTCTGACTGCATGCTCGGATCCAACAACCCACCGTTGCAAGGTAGCAGACGGAGCACCCTTACGTGCTGTTTGGTTGACTAACAGGTAAGGGAAACGTTATTGTTAACAAATTGCGGGAGGGAATGAAATTCAATACTGTTTACTCATTTTGTTTGGTTGCACATGGTAAAGGTATATAATACCATTACGGGTGTTTGGTTTGTGTACAGTATTAGAATCCAAAATACCAATATAATAGTCTGATCATTAATCTAATGAGCAGTTCAATTTCATACAATAATCCATGCTCAACGGCATCATTACCAGTAAAAAGAGAAGCTGGCCAACACAAATGCAAGATCATCCAAGAAAATTTACGCCAGCTTAAAATTGCTGACCAAACTATCATTACAATCCAAAATGAAATCTTTCATTTTTCATCTCAGGAAAGAAAAGTGTCTAATAAATAAAATTGACATGTCCCAAAAACATTCTACCACACTGATCCTATAGGAAGGTAAAAGTGACATGTTTTAAGATATCATGCCAATCATCGCAAACACTTTCACAAAAGCACGGTCAGCAACCCTTTTGAACCTCCTACTGCAAGCACAATCAGCATCCCTTGTCCACCTTCAACTCTTGAATGAATATGCGAACATCTTATCTTCCACCTCCTGTCCGCTTCCTTGTTTCCTCCTCTACAGAAAAAATTATTTTAGAAGTACATTAGGAATGGTACAGAGTATATGTGCATCACAAAAATAGCATAGCTCAATGACAACAGAGTACATGCATTATTTATAGAGTGTTAACTAACAGTCATACCATTAAGCATGTTCAGGATGAACTCTCTCCTCAAAGACTGATCAAGAGTTAGCAGCATACTCATTTGATCTGGTACTTTCACAAATATTGTAGCAGCTTTGATTTGTTCTGTCCCAGTAAACCCAAGCGTGCGCAACTCTGCTACAGCCTTCTCCCTTAAAGTCTGTTGTGGATCTTCATTCATTGCTTTCTCTTGAATCGCAGCCTCACGACCCATGGCTTCTGCCATTTTTCCAACATTACCAGCCACACCCTTCAAATCACCTTGGACTTCATATAACATGTCCAGAAAAGGATCACTTGTTGCACTATCCCTGCTCTTCCCTCCTTGCCGCTTCCTCCTCTTGTAGCTAGATGATGCTGAGTCAACAGACCGTCTTGGGGTTTCTCTGGCCTCTTCCTGGTCATGCTGATTACCATGTTCAGCAACAAGCTCTTCTTCCATGTTGCCAACAGCCTCACCGATATCTCAATTATATCGGTGATTGAGTTCTTATAGGAAAAAAAAAGATGGAGATCTCAAAATTCCCCACCGACCCTTTAGCCTTCCAAAACATCTCTCAATTATATTTCTTGCTTTTGCATGCCTCATATTAAAATATTCCTCTGCACTATGTGGTGGATTTTGTGGAGTCCAACGTCCCAAGTGATATGTATGACCTCGATATGGAGCTAAAAAGCCCTCTGCATTTGCATAACCACCATCCACGAGATAGTAACACCCTTAAGATTGCAAACAAAAACAAAATCAACATTTGCACTAGATAACTTATCAGGAAACCACATGAGTTAAGAAAACCAAACTCGCCTTGGGGGACACGCAAGCCATTTGGCCTGGTAATGGCATCTCTCAGCACACGGCCATCATGTGCTGAGCCCTCCCAACCAGGTAGTACATAGATGAATTGCATATCAGGTGCACAAACACCTAGAATATTTGTAACAATATCTGGTTTTCTAGTCCTATACCTTCCTTTTATCTGAGCTGGAACAGTGACCTTTATATAAGTTCCATCCAAGGCTCCCAAACAGTTCTACAGACAACATCCACATAGAAAAAAGAAGTGTCACATGCTGGCTTTGTACTATGTATTTTTCTTTATTATAAGAAAATTTTGTTGACAAGCCATTTACCTTGAAATATTTCCAGTAACTATCTGTGCTATTCTCCGGTATTGGTTCTGGGGTCTTAAGCAGTAAATGGTGCAATTTCAGAACAGCTAGCAGGCATAAATTGAACTGTCTACTAACTGTCTCGCCACTTCGGTAGAAAGTATTCATTATGGTCCGATTCTTCAAGTGATGGGCTAGTGTGTATAGGAATTGGGCCACTATCTCTTCTAGCTCCATATTACGTGTGCCCTTCAACCCACCAACATCTCTAAGCATCTCACACAGGATGTAGAATGTTCTCCTATCCATACGAAGCTCACTAATACAGGTAGTGTCACTGCTACGAACTAGTTGGAACAACTTCTCATTTCTTAGTTGACCATTTATTATCCTTCTCTCTATCTTGAAACACCTCCTTTTATATGCCAATGCAAGAAAGAACCACATGTAATAGTACATGGCGATGATGGAAGTCAACATATTTCTAATGGCCATGTTTCTTCTTCGAGTTCTTGTGGTTAAAGGAAGGCGAGCCATGATGCTGGACACAACATCAATAACAATATTAATTAAATCACTAACCATTGAAATAATCTGCAATATCCTTAGAAAATAAATGCATCGTTGGTAACTTCTTGTTCTGCATATTCACAGAATTGCTACATGCTAATACTTTTTTAACCAAAACATTGGGAGTAGTTTTCATACATAGGAGGAAAATTTAGTTTTGCTTTCAAGTAGATAGAGAACAATCAGCTACCGTAGCCTTAAGTTTCAGGTGTAGAAACCAATCAGAGATAGAAAACAAAGCTGCTCACATCTGAAACTACAACACTGATGTTGAAATCCTTGTGGTACAGATTTGATTTGAAAATTGAAATCAGGATTAAGCACAGCCTGAAATCCCCAAGAGACCTAGCAGAAATCCCCAAGATTTCTGCTCACATCGCGGCAAGCCATGTGATCCCCAAGTGAAATCCCCAAGAGACCTAGCAGAAGAGATCTGAAATCGGCAAGCCAAGCGGAGCCGAGGTTATCGATCTGATGACTGTAATATGGTAAGTAGCAGGTGGTTCCCGCCCAGCCCAGGCCCAGGCACAGTCGATGGGTGGAATCCGGCGAGCCGGCGGCGGTCTGATCTGACCTACTCTAGTCTAGCGCTAGTCAATCCAATATGTGGCAGCAGGAGGAATCCATCCAGACGCGCGGGAACAGACAGATAGCAGAGGGAGGGATGCAGGAGAGGGAGAGGAACTTACCGGCGGGCGAGGCGGCTGTGGCGCCGGAGACGGAGACGGAGCACCGTAGATGCCAGAAGCTTCGAGGCGTGCAGGTGACCGCGTGGGGGCGAGACGGTCGAGACCGAGCCGTCACGTAATCAGATAGAGGGCCGGAGCTGGCGGTAACGAGCATGTACGCAGCGTTTTCTGATTGCGCGCTTTCTAATAACGGGCCAGGCCCAAACAAAAAGTGTATCGTTATCATGTCACGGACGTATTCAGCTTGCGTTACATTTCGCTGAACCAAACAGCACGTGTTCTTTCAGGTTCCCCAGCTCCTTGAAAAACTGCCGCATCGACATGGACTCATCACCATTACTTGCCGTCTCAGGAGGGCTTATATGCAGTTCCTCCAGCGACGTCACCTTCCCGGGGAATCCATCCCGAATGCTTGTGCTGCTATCACATCGTAGGCAGACCAACTGTGTTAGCAGCCAAACGCTTGATGGCAGATGCCATACATGGGTACCTTCAAGGTCCAGCGTCTGCAAAAGCCTGAGAGCTCCTATTTCCTCAGGGAGCTCTTCAATCCATAGGTCTCGTAGCCTAGGTATCTCAAATGAAGTAGATTTCCAAGATGCTTTAGACTACACCAACCATTATGATATCTAGATGATGATGTGCACCTATCTAAAGCTAGCACACGCAACAGTTCAAAGCCCAGAAGCAACACCCCCATGTCAACATTACACCGGTAGGCAACCAATGTCCTCACTTCTGGCATGTCCACATTCTTGGTTTGCTTCACGATTCTGTTATGGTGAACTAACCTTCGCACCTTACTATTTCTTGAGGATGTGCCTCCATCATCCTTTGATGAGACAGTGATAAAGTTTTCTTCATTTGACAAACCTCGGATGAGATCAAGCACCATGTCATGAACACGACAACCATATATGATGCCACTTTCTTCAGACTCCACCGCATTGATCATGCTTCTATTTATGAGGTGCTGGAAGTATTCCTCCCCCCGCTCCAACAAGCTGATTCCTGTTTTTTTCTCAACAAAGCCTTCAGCAATCCACTTCCAAATCAAACAACCTTTCTTAATCAAATAATCTTCTGGATACACGCTTAGATACAATAAGCAAGTCTTTAGATGTGAAGGTAAATCATAGTAGCTAAGAGACAATATCCACATGGTGTCATCTACTTGCTTGTTATCTTTACCACTGTGATAGAATCCAGGAGAGTTGCACACCTCAAACCAATCTTCCCTTGATTTACCCACCAACAGACTAGCCATTGTGATGATAGCTAATGGAACACCGCCACATTTTTCTAGAATTTTTTCAGACGCCTCACAAGGATGGTTAGCTGGAACTTTGCTTTCACCACCAAATAGCCTTGTATAAAATAATTTCCTAGAGTTATCACTGGTGAGTGGATGTAGCTCATAAACCTCCTCAATAGCTACATCCCGATTACACAGTAGTTGTGATTACCCTGCTGCCACTACTTTTTTGATCTAGAGCTGCTTTGATTGCTTTCCAAGATTCTATTTCCCACACATCGTCGATAACGATGAAGTACCTATGTGCACATAGGAAAGTACAAAATAGGTAAGTTAGTAAAAATTTGAGCATCTATAATAAATGAAATTTATAACAATGGCAGATTAAGTCATTCTTCATTTTTGGAAAATAACCCGTGCGGTTTGAACTTTGAACATCAAGAAATGAGTAATTTTAAATAAAAAACACATCTGCATGTATAATTCAAAATAAATAATAGTCATGACATATCTCGTGTCGAATTCAATAAAACTAATTTGATTTTTGTAGAGTTTGGTACACATTTTTTGGATAAATCTTTCAAAGTTGGAGATGATTAAATTCAAAACCAAAACATCTTCTATTTTAGAAAAAAAGCTACTAAGAGATAGTATATCTATATGGAATAACAACAGTGTGTGTGTGTGCGCGTGTGAATTCCTAGGAGATCTCCCCTTTTAATTAATTCTAATAAAGTTTGTCTTCTCCTAGATCAACATGGTGCGTCCGGTGAAGCCCTTGAGTTAGTATATATACGTATAAATAATATGAGCCCTTCTATAATACTTGATTTTGCCTACCATTGCCTCTCATTGCTTTCTCTAAATTCTTTTTTTTTTTAGTTGAAAGGGTAACGTAGTCATTGTGAAGATTCCACTCGCACCCGGCACCCTCCCTAACCCGACGCCGCCCAACCTCGCATCGTGGCGGACACACATCGCCCCCCCAACCCCGGACTCAGTAGGGGACCCATCGCCCGGCGCCGGACTGACCTTCGCCGTCGCCCAAGGCGCGCCCACCGGCCCGCCATCGCCGTCGCCTTTGCCGGTTCGCCTCGATGCACGCCACCATCCTCTCCCCTCGCCATAGCCCACGCCTCTCCCTCGCCGGCATCCTCTCCCGTCACCAAACCGCCGCCGCCCCCCCTCGCCTGGCGTCGTGACCGACATAGCACGCCGCGTCGGCGTTTCGCCCCGCCCTCGCGGAGGTCTCTCCGATTCGCCACCGATTCGCGCCGAAGAACTCTATGATCCGCCACCGATTTGCCGCGTCTCCATCGTCGCATCGGCGTTCGTCCCTCTCCCCGTGGAGAAGTCTGCATTCCAGCTCGATTGATCCCCAATCGAAGAAGACTAAGGTTCCTATCCTCTACATGTGTTTTGAATTCGATTCATCTCATATTCCGTGAATTGGGAATGCAGCAATGCATTTGTTTTGGATTTGTTGCATGAATTATTTGATGCCCAATTGAAAGTTGAACCTCTGTTATAGATTAGTCCGGTTCGATCTTGTCAATGTTTTTGTAATTAATCTTGAAGGCACAATCTAGTTTAGTGTTATTGTGTACTGTAGGGGTTCAGATTATTCAGGCTGTTGCTTTGATATGTAGTGTTTGAAGTGAAAGATCTTTAGGATAGGACTGTAGCAAAAAGACTCGGTTGTTCACCTTTCTTGACCTAATATGCTTCAAAGAACTTTCCAATTGTTGCTCCAGTTGCTGGAGTTCTTTTATGGTCAGAGAATCCAATTGTTCTCCTAATAGTTGCCTTCTATTGGGAATAGACAGATACAATAACTCAGTCAATAAACATTATCATAACCAGAATAAAGGTCCTCTTGAAACAAGTCTGCGGTACCTTTGACTCTTCTGAAGTGCATCAAGTTTGGACTTTAACCAGACATATTCATCTCCCCAAATAGACCACATATCAATGCTCATTTTGCTGTAACTATACCTGGTCTTCAATAGTTGGATCAAGCACTGCTCTTTCTTCAAATGAGTAACGCTGGTGCCTTCCATGCTGCAAAATAAGTATCATATAGCAACATCATGTTCCAGTAAAAAATGTTGTGGTCTCGTTTCAGAACATAATATACTAAGACAAATAGCCAGGTACAATTTTCTTTTTCTTGTACTAAGACAAATAGCAAAAGTATATAGTGATATACATTTTTTAGGAATCTACTGATATTCATAATTCAAACTCGTAAAATGTAATCAGCACAGTTTTCTTTAACCCACAACATATAAAAATGGCTCTTAAACCATATCATATTATTTTTTAAAATAAAATTCATTACCGGCTTAGGTGATAACATGTAGTTTCAGGCTTTCAGCTAAAGAAAAATGCATCAAGTTTTGCAGTGACTAAAGCCACAATCTCTATCAAGTTTGGATCTTACCACCAGCACATATCGGTTACTGAAGTTCCAATTATTACTATCAGTTGTACTTATGCTGCATGTACTTTGTAGTGGAACTGTAGTCTCACTTTTTTTTTTCTTATTTACCATTCATTCATGGAAATAGTACTGACCTGTGCAAATAGCTGCATAGAATAAATTCTCAAAGGCATGCACAATCTGACTAAAAAGGTTGAGTGTCCTGATTAATGCCTGATATTTTTCAAATTCAATGGATAAAAACATTATCCAAACCAGATTCTTAATTGCAAGCTATAATCACCTATATTATTTAGGGACATAAACATAGTGTGAGACAGTACTCCAATCAATTAGTATGCTTTAAATATGTTAATGCTTTAAATGATAAAATTCCACCCAGTATATACATCTCCAATTTTCATGTTCTGATATAGTATACAAAGATATTTCATCAAAATTACAAGCATAAAGGTTAAATATGCATGCTCACTGCTCAGATATGACATTGTTTTATTAGAAAGAAGAGCATACTGCATAGAATAAATTCTCAAAGGCATGCACAATCTAGTGTATTGCTGAACAATGATAGATGATCACTTTCATAATTTCAGTAGATTCTATATGGTGATTGAGTTGATGACTTGATGTACACCAAAATATTATTTAAAGGGCATGATCCACACTAACAGAAGCAGATTTTACAAGCAACCTGGTAATCTATGGTAGTATGAAATTTGTATGCCACTCACAAATACCCATCTGCTATGCCAAGGAATGCATGGTTGCACTGTCATCTGTATGAACGATTTTTGACTCACCAATCCTCTTACATTGCATATCCTTGAAGAGAGACTGTGGACTCCAATTGAGAAGCTTGCAAATGACACAAGATTTGTCACATCAAGATTGGCGCCCTTCAGGTGTTTGCTCAACCAGAGAGGAGTAGCTGCTTCACCATTAGCAGGTTATGGTCGTGCATCACCATCAGAACCTGGACGTGCATCACCATCAGAACCATACCAAAACACTCATCGACGTCGCTGATTGACAGTGGAGGAGCAATGCGTCCGTGTGGATGTGGGGATGGGGGATTCGGCACTCACCAGTCAAGCATGCTTGCGCGGGCGGCGGGTGCCTCGCCGGGAGCTGGCGTCGGCGAGCCCCAAGGCGGTGTGGAGACAGCCGGGGCGGGTGAATCCCACCACGACGGCCACGGCAGCGCTCGGCGTGGTTCCAGCCAGGGCTCCCGCGCTCGCCACCTCGCGGATCTGCTCGTCGGCGCCTCCGCTCGCCGCCCGCCGTGCCTCCACACACCGATATCCCGCAGCAGCTCCAGCCCAGCGCGCTCGGCGGCGGCGGACGAGACCGGCGGCGGCTGCTGCTCTCTACTTCTCCCCAAGCCCTATCGCGTACGCCTCGGAGCCCCACGCCGGCGGATCAGCTGCGGCGGCGATCCCCCAACCACCGGAGCATCCAACTTGACGACGAACCCTAAAACCGTAGAACGAGGAGTTATTGAACAAAAATGCAACTGACTATAGTAGTCGTATTATCCACCCTAACTATACTAGGCAAAACAATATTTTATGTTCATAGAGTTACCATTTTATCCTTGACAAAAAAAAAAAAGAATTACGAGAATGCAATTACCGTTCATTGTCAATCGCTTCATTTTGTGGAGGCAACGGGAGGCAATTTTGCTTCTTATGGCCCACTGTCATACACACACAACAGAGGCAATTTTTGCCTCCGTGCTTTTGCCTCACCCTGTTGCCTACTGACTTTTTGTAGCCGTCGGATCGGCCGCTCTCGATCGATATGAGCCATCCAATTTTTCCCCAATTATTGTAGAAAATTTCAAATAATATATGGTGTCCAGTATATTCAATTCCCATGTAAGCATGAATACTACTACTGCCTCTTCATTGATCATGCTTTGCTAAATTATTTTATCAGGAAACATGAAACATTTGACGAAGTATAAGGATGATAGATGCATGCTCCCATGGTAAGCATACCACACACAGGTGGTGTGGCATATATAGAATGAGATGAAGCATATAGAAACTTTTGGAGATGTATGCTGGTCAGCTTTATACTCCATATAGCATCGGATGTGTGTAATATTTATTAACTACTCACTCCATCTCAAAATAGATGTCACTATGGGAAACGTGCGGTCAAATTTTTTTCAACTTTGACTATGTTTGTAGAAAATATGTGCAACATTTAAATCTTCAAATAAATTTGTTAAAAAAACTAGACTTAAAGATCTTTCCGACGATACTAATTAATTAACATAAATATTTATATATTTTAATATATAATTGCCGATATTTTGAAAACTTTGACTTTTCGGGAAGCGAGAATGACATCTATTTTGAGACGGAGGGAGTAGTGCATACCTCTTGTTTCGGAGGAATTTTTGAGTTCGCCAATTAGTAGGGACAGAGTCTTCTCTTCATGGATGGCCTCATACACCTTTCTGTCAAGCAGGAAGAAGATGTTGGTGAAGACTTGTACCAAGTCAGGTTTCCGGCCAACCGAAACAAAAGCTCCACAATCATATCGTGGTTCAAGCTCGTCGTAAACTGCCTTGGCAAGAGTAGTCTTGCCCAGGCCCCCAGATCCAACAATAGAAACTATCTTTGTCCTGTTGCTGCTGCTGCTGCTGCTGCTAGAGACATCAGCATCACCATGGCTGACAGATGACAACCCAAGCATGGTGATGAGATCAGCCCTCGCCTTGTTGATGCCGATGAGCTGCCCCTCCTCCTTGTGCATGTCTACAAGACGAGGATCAAATTTCATTGCCGGTGCAGGCACTGAGACTGGAACAGAGTACCTGTCCCGGCGGTCAGCAACCTCCTGCATCCGCTTTTTCATGTCCTCGATCGCACCAGCAAAGGGTGTGGCGTGCCTTGCTCTTCTTGAACAAATTGGACATCTTCTTCTGGAGACGTTTGCGCAAGCCATAATCGACCTTGCTCTTAGCAGGGGCGGCCGCCTCGATGACGTTGACGAGAAAGGTGTCAAGGATGTCTTCCATGTCGTAGGACGCCTCCCTGACCTGACGAGCCCACAGCTGGACTTGTGGATTGAGCTGCTCAGGCGGCACCTGCCCCACCGTGAGGAGAGCCATCTGCGCACTCTCGAGCTCATTTTTCAGAGACTCGATTTGCTTGGGCAGGCCCTTCTGCAGCTTGTACTCCGCCTGGAGCAGCTGGCCGAGCTTGCTGATGATGCTGCCCACTGCCCCGGCCACAAGATCCATATCGATGGCTGCCCGAAAAGAATATTAGCCACTCTAGGCTCGAGCTACCTAGCCCTCGAGATGAATTACGCTGCTCCCTGCTTGCTGTGCTACCGTAGGTGGCTGATGTATAAGAACATCTCCAGCAATAATAGCTAGGCGGAGGAAGAACAAAGTTGCGGACTGCCGGTTCCCTCAGCTCCCCTCCTCTCTCCCCTATGTCCTCCCACCTCCGGATGACCGACCGGATCCAAGTCGTCGCGGTGGAGTTAAGTCATGACGTTCATGTGTACTCCTGCTCCCCGTCCCAAAATAAGAGTCATTATCTTCAAACTTTAACCAAAGTATAAAAAAAAGAATATTAATTTTTACAATACATAATTAGATAGATAGTTAAATATATTTTCATAATAAACTTAGTTGGAGATATAAATGTTATGCGTATTTTCTACAAACCTAATCAAAGTCACTAAAGCTTAACTTCTATCATGAAAGCTTAACTTGCACGCTTCTCATAACGCCATTTTTTTTAGTAGAGGGATGAACCGTGTGGTGGAGTCAAGTCGTTGCCGGACATATCTGGGTTAACTTAATCTGGACGAAGACGTACACGAATAAAAATCTGTTTAGTTGCAGGGGAAAAACTGTTTAGTTGCCGGCGAAACTATCTTGAGAGAGGTAAGTGGACCACGTATTAATAACGAAAAGTTCACTACTCTATGGGATTAGCCGGCTGCACTATGCCGGCAAGAAGCGGCAATCAAAGTCAAGATACTAATTCAAGTGGCGGGTTAATTATCGAGCCAGGCACGAAAGAACAGACACGTCAGCTAGACTTAGTCGTTGCTTGTTGCATACAGTACTTTTTTTTAGATAAGAGATAGTATTTCACAGATATGTCATATATTGTGGTGAATGTAAAGTCAGTGGAGGATTAAGTGATGGTCAAGGGGAACAGAGGGAGAAGGAGGGGACTATGTGTCACTTTTTTTTTTTTTTTTTGATATATGTAAGCAGTAACATCTGGGAATAAGATATATAGTAGATCATAGCAAATGGGTACAGGAAGAATTCGTGTTATAGATTACTTTCTTAATTTATTTGCATGATTTGTATAAATGTCTCTTGAAACTAAATGAATAGTACAGCAGAACTGGTTTGTGTCTAGCAAATGTATGCAGGAAGAATTCACGTCATGGGTAACTTTCTTAATTTATTTGCATGATTTGTATAAATGTCTTTTAAAGTTAATCGAGTGGTTTAGTAGAACTAGTTTCTGTCAGTTTTGCTCTGGCTCTATGTCGATCACACAGTTATCATTTGCAGTATTCAAACCAGCAACGGAAATTGGGATTTGTACGCGTTTCTATATGTTCACATTGTCAAATTGACGCTCATATATCCACGTTCCAATCAGTAGATTCAGTAGTGCTTTTGTAAATAACTTGCACCTTGTATCATTTGCCTATTTGTTCTCCATGTGTAGCGCCATTGCTACAAACACATGGTTGATTTTAATCATTTGTGTTTAGCTTTTGTGATGAGTGATTGTCAACCCTCGATATTTTCATTCTATTTTCCTTTTCTTTCTACTTCGGATACCCTTACCCTGGCACATGTGGTGTGTCGGTTGACATTGTCTCTCGGCTTGTGTTGTGCATGTGTGGAGCTCAGAGACGGTGGTCGACGGCGAGGTGAAGACCACGAAGGACGTGCCGTGCCGATGGACCCGGAGCGGTGAAGGGCGGACGTGAGGCTTGTATCGAGGGACCGGATCGCCGTGGCCAGCCGTGGGGGCTGACACTTGGGGCATCGACAAGTGCGAGGACACATAGAGTGACCATGTCGATCGAGTCAAGACGGCGGATGTGCAAGTCAAGCGGGGTGGCTCAGAAGACTTGGTGACACGTGTCGGAGCGCGGGGGACGCGTATGCGGTATGCCACTCGCGGCCCGGTTTGGTGGTTTGGCCCTCAAAACCATCGGCGACAGGTTTCGCGGGTTTGGGCCTCAAAACCTGGACGGAGGTTCCGATGCGGAAGGGACGACATGTGTCGGCATCGGGGAGTTCGCGTCGAAGCGAAGCTACCGGTGAGAAGGCGTGGTGGTCGTCGGATCAAAATATTCTCGAGTCGGGCCACTATGCCCTTGGTTATGTGGTTTGGCTCACTTAGGTACTAGGGGTAGTTTAGGGATGAGAAATAAGGACTATTTGTGGAGGATGACAGCCCAATTCCCGTTTCACTAAGATGTGCATCACGACCAGTGCGATGAGAAATAAGAGATCCAAAGACTATTAGATAGTGTTTTTGATATCTTTGAACAACCTGTAAATCCTTGAAATTGGTTTTGGGGGAGTCCGTTCTGGCTGAGGAGTTTTCGAATGTGGTCGCGGTTGCGACACTTGCTTCCAAACCATTTCTCAAATATTTTTCCAAATCCTTTTCACCCGGGACACTGGTTGTGTTGGGTTTGAAGGAATTTTCTTCGAAAAACTAGAACATTTGATCAATGTTGCTTGTGTTTCTAGACATACAATTCACGCGGGTGCTCTTGTGAACACCATTAATAACTCTTAGCTTTTTCATGTTTTTCTTATCACTAAGCTCGGTTTCCATTTGTCACAAGCCCACAACACAATTGGAAGACTATTGTTTGCAACCGAACATGATTATCAACAGATAACTCAAATTAATGTAGCAACAAGGTACAAGCCTCAGGAGAAGGGAGGTGAGAGGAGAGAAGGGAAAATCTGGGTATAGAGGAAAAAGAGGCTCAAGGTGGAAGAAATACAGTAAAGGTAAATGGGTTCTGAATAATCCTTCGATGATCCTCTCCTCCGATTCCTTCCTTCCTTTATACTGCTCGTTAGCTTCTCGTCCTGGGTTTGATGGGATGTACATGTCAGGCCCACGACGAATACTAGCCCATATAGCTTACAACTATTTGACCCTCATTTTCATGTTACTCATCCTACAGTCTTGTATATTCAGTGACAAAACATCAAGTTCATTTAGAATGGCAGGCCCACAAGTCAATATCAACTTTATAATTGCAAGGGAGTTGGAGGCAAATGCATGTTCATTTTGGAGATCCATGTCCACTTAGGGGTTGAAGACCTCCATGAGTGAATCATGTTATCCCAACCTATGAGCTGGTTGGGCCCATCATTATCAGTAGATGAGCTGTGCTCAAATCCATTAGAGCCCAATTAGAATTCTATTTTGGTGTTATGATGCTACTGTGCTCTTTAGTTGGCCTTTAGCATTTCTCACGAGGATCGACATCAAGTGCCACCTGTCTGCCACCGCGATCATATCGCCACCACCGTACCACCATGGGATCCAATCCAACTTGCAACTGATCGACTACCCGAGCATGTCCAAAAGGACTCGGTGAAAACGAGTCCTCCGCAGAAGGAGGAAGCCAGAAACCACTCAAATGGTCGATCCCATGGGTCACCAAGTCGTCGCCTATATAGTGGGGTCACCGCCACGACCTTCCGTGTCGCCTAGACAAGCGGAAGCTTGTCGGGTATTGCGGTATTGGGATTTTTGGAGGTTTCCACCTATGGATTAATTTGTACAACTTTGATCAAATGAATGGACTTTTGAACAGAAATAATAATTGTGAAACTTTATAACTTACTTTGCATGATGCTATCTAGGTAAAAAATATATATATATATAATGATACATTTGAACGTGATTTGCCGGAGGTGTCAACGGGCGAGACGAAGAAAATCATGCGGTCCTCTCGCACGTTGAAATCTCATGTTTGGTTTTAGAAATTGATGACACCTTGTTATGCTAATCCTTTGCTCTAAGTGTGCTTAAGAGATAGGATTGCATGGATGACGTGGAGCAACATGATCATGGACATGATGGATCATCAAGCTCACGTGATGAAATGGAAAGGACCCGGAGATCAAGGCAAAGGTATAACTTGATAGGGTTTGCTTTCGGTGATCAAGACACTATAGAGAGTGTGATCACATTTAGGATAGATAGCCGACTATCAAGAGGGAATGCCACGGCTAATCCGATGAGAAAGTGTCTCTAGGTTCATGGTGACTTGCATATGCATTTAGAATCTAGTGCACTAACTTCGCCTTTGAAATTGATTGTGAAATTGCTAACACACTTGCACATGGAGATGTACACGTGGTGGTGTTGGCACATTTGCAAAGGCGGCGGTGGTTTGCAGGGTTGAGTTGGGTTTGGGCTCGGCAAAGATTCAGCGCTTTTGAGAAAATGAGATGCATATTTTCTATTGTGCCAGATGTAATTTGTCGGAGAATTCTTGCTAACCCTCGTGCTCAAGATGGTATACTTGTTGGGTAGCAAGTTGGAGCAAAGGTGACGACGCGGCGACGGAAGTGGAGCTTAATTGGCGGCGCCGGACGCCGGCCCTGGCGGACATGACGCTGGCGGCGTCCGCCGCCCAAAGATCTGGCGCTATGGTTTTTGCCGGCGCTGGCGCGTCCGGCCGCAGCGTTTCAAGGGGTGTTTGAAACCAACAGCTAGTTTTCGAGGTGGGCTATATATATATATGTTTGGTCGGTTGAGAGGTAGCGCTCTTGCACATTTTAACACTCTAGCACTCTTGTGAGCTTGAGATACTCCCCTCCACTCATCTCTTCATCCTAACTTCGAATCTTGGGTGAGATTGAGAGAGATTGAAGTGCATTGCATTGTTGATTGCATCTAGAGGCACTTCATCCTTGGAGGAGCCGCGGGATTCTTGTTATCTTGGGAATTTGCTTGGTTCCCTAGCGGCTTGGAGGATTGAGGCGGTGTTGAGCTCGATTGGAGCTTGTTCGAGGCCACACCGGTGGACTTGTGAGGGGTTGAGCCTTACCCCGCGGGAGATTCGCGAAAGGCATCACTCGTGGATTTCTCGTGGCTTGTGGATCCCCTCTTGTGATTGTTTCATTGAGCTCCCACCGTGGGATTTGGCACCGGCAATTAAGCTTGTGAAACATCAAGTGGGTGCATCGCCACAACGAGGAGTAGCGTGTCGGCAAACACGTGAACCTCGATAAAAATCATCGTGTCAATTGATTGAGCTCGTTGGAGATTTCTTATTGATCACGGTGATTGGCATCATCCTCTACACTCAGCGGTGGTATTGTATTCTAGCTCACCTTTGCATTACTTTGCTAGTTCATCTTGTGTAGTTTGCTTAGGTTGCTTATTTAATTAGCCTTGTTTACTCCTAGTAGTAGAACTAGTTAGTATATCCTGTTCACTTAGGATTGACATAGTTAGTTTGGTGTGATTAGAGATCATAGTCTTCACCTAGACTTGATTGCATAGGGGGCTTGCCTAGATAAACTTGTAGCACCGCTTATTGCGCTTTGCCGTTTTATTTACTAACCGGCTTGCTTAAGTGTTGTTTGTATAATTTTTAATAGGCTATTCAACCCCCGAGCCATTAGGACCTTTGACACGTGCCTTTTGCCGGCGGCGGCGGCGTATCACGTATTGGCATTATACCTTCAGCCTGTGTAATCGGCACAAACCAAAAATCGGTTCTCTCTATTTGGTCTAAAGAAACTTTGGTTTCCGGATCCTAGAAACCGATCGGTTTCATCTGAGAACCGAGCAATTCGGCGTCGGTTTTTCTCGGTTCAGTTTGTCGATTTCACCAAGAACATTGATGTTTGCAAATGACGATTCCGACTCAGCTTCCGCTGGGATGCACTCGCTGCTTTCGGGCGCTGGAACCAGTGCTCTAGGGGAGGGCAGCCGGGGGGGCGCTCGCTGCGGGCCCATGGAGCGGGGGGGGGGGGGGGATGATACAAGTGTTTAATACATATATAATCTGTACGTATTTGGTATATAATTAATAAACACTTTTGATTTGAGGCCCATCACAATCTATACCTACTAATAAAGAGAGAAAATTTCAGTCCCACTTCTTTTTTCACCTTTTTTTTTCTACCTTTTTCTGCCCACCGTTTGTCTACCAGCCCACCTATGTACGTACGATTTACATCAAGAATCCGCCCACGCCAAGCCGTTCCCGAGTCCCACCTGAAACCGATATAGCTTTGCGTAGCTATCCTTCCCAATCCCGAACCAAAAAGTCTGCACCTTTCCTGGCTTCCGAAACCTTCACGAACTGACTCCATATGTGCCTCTCTAAACGAATAATCAAATCGAAAACGAGCTCCAAATCTGTATCTATAACCATCAAATCAATCAGCACAACACTTCAACAACACAGATTGGATATCCCCTTTCTCCATCGGGCGCCAAGGCGTCGGCGAAAAAGGCGTAGCTGGGGTGAAGGGAGGTCCGGGCGGTGGCGCAGAAAGTGACGGCGCGGCGGCGTCAAGTCGCGACAGAGGGCTGCGGCGGCGAGGCACCGTGGAGCCACGAGCTGGTGCGCGGTGCAGCCAGGGCGAGACGAGTTGCGGATGTGGACGCGGGCTCTCCGCCCGAGGCGGAGAAGAGAAACACGGATGTGGAGGAGTGACGAGCCGGGACGATTCGGAGGCTCACTGCCCGCGAGCGGAGAGGAATAAAGAATGAATAAAAGTGAAAAAGGAAAAAAAAAAAGAACCTCACGAGAAAATTAACATTTTTTTTTATTTCCTTTTTTCTCTCTATATAAAAAGCGACAACTGCTGTAAAATCAGCCGCTGAATGGGCATGTATAATAACAAGGAAGTATTATATTTACATATTTTATGGGACATCAAAGATATTCACGTGGCTCGATATTCGACTATAGGAAAATACGAATAATAAAAAAAAAAAAAAAAAATGGTGTATTCTCATCTAAATATTTTTATGCTTTGTAACATAAAAATTCAATCAAATTTTATCAAAAAAAATCAAATATATATAAATGTGTGCCAGTTTCATCATTGTTTTAATAAATATTTAATTTTTTCTCGCAACGAACGGGCATATTTGCTATTAAGACTAATTTGCGAGACATATGTGGTGCTATAGTAAACATGTGTTAATAATGGATTAGTTATGCTTAATAATTCTGTATCGTATATTACTTATGTATTCGAACACTCAGTGTGACATATTATGTGACACCCGATGTGACCCTAAATTATTATGGGTCGACATAGTGAACTTTCCGAATTCGTGTATCTATTATTGAGCGATGTCATAATATTAAACGCTAGAAACGCAACATATATAATAAAAAATCAATAAATATTAAATAGTTAAATTCATCTTTTCTGTTAGGAAAAATGACAGAGGAAGAAAAAAAAATTTACCCGTGCACCCGTAGCAAGCAAAGCAGAGGCACCCTTCAAAACAATATGCTCTATCAATGCTGGAATTTACATATACATGATCATATAGTAAGGAATTTTCCATTCCAAATTATTTAAGAATGGAGCATAATGAACTAATGAGTGCAGGATAAATGGCTAACAGGTGTTCCATAACATACAGTATATCTTGTTCACTTAGGATTGACATAGTTAGTTTGGTGTGATTAGAGATCATAGTCTTCACCTAGACTTGATTGCATAGGGGGCTTGCCTAGATAAACTTATAGCACTGCTTATTGCGCTTCGCCGTTTTATTTACTAACCGGCTTGCTTAAGTGTTGTTTGTAGAATTTTTAATAGGCTATTCACCCCCTAGCCATTAGGACCTTTCACACGTGCACTGCGCGCGGCGCGACGACGTATCACGTATTGGCATTATACCTTCAGCCTGTGTAATCGGTACAAACCAAAAATTCGGTTCTGTCTATTTGGTCTAAAGAAACTTTTGGTTTCGGATCCTAGAAACCGATCGGTTTCATACGTAACCGAGCAATTTGGCGTCGGTTTTTCTCGGTTCAGTTGTCGGTTTCACCAAGAACATTGATGTTTGCAAATGACTTCCGACTCAGCTTCCGCTGGGATGCACTCGCTGCTCGGGCCGCCTGGAACCAGTGCTCTAGGGGAGGGCAGCCAGGGTGCTCGCTAGCGGGCCCATGGAGCGGGGGGGGGATGATACAAGTGTTTAATACATATATAATCTATGCGTATTTGGTATATAATTAATAAACACTTTTGATTTGAGGCCCATCACAATTGATAAATAAAAAGCACAAGCTGTAGGATCGTTGGTTGCTTTAGAAATCTCTAATAGAGGGTGGAAACATCTTTTCCGTTTGTTATAATTTCCATGTCTTGTTTCAAGACCTTGAGGTTTTTGTTTTCGACCTTTGTAATAATTGGCTGTGTACATCTCTGGATGTAGAGGCCGGATTGTATTATCCATTATCTAAAAAAAAAAGGATCGTTGGTCCTGTATGTAGGGGAGCTCCACGACGTTTGCTTTTAGTATTCCATCGATGGTAATTTGGTTCTGCTGCCGCCGCTGCTGCCGCCGCTCCTGGCCCTAGTGCCCTACCTCACCCGCAGCGCAGCTCACCCGGTAGCCGGCAATCAGCCGAACGGCACGGCAAGTAGCAAGTCGTAAGAAGATTTTGCATCAAGAAATACCCATAGACGATTTTTTATCAGTGAACTAAAGCACTACATCTTATTTGAGGTAATTATAATGGTTGCTATTTTTTAGTTTTTCTTATTACACTGGCAAACGTGCCCGTGGGGTTGCAACGGGAGAAACAAATCTAAGGTCAAGAAGGACCCAGAGTATTCCATGTTTAATAACATTTTAACTATTTTATTGTCCAAGCGAAATATGTGGTCTTTTAGAGTCATGAATCAGAAGAGATGGTGATGGAGTCCATGATATTCATTTTACCTATTTTTTTTTTTATTATCCGAGCTCCTCGGTTCTACAGCCAGACATTAGCCTGCCGCCCACCTTGCCCCCCACGTCATGCTCCTCGTTATCCCCTCGCGTTGACCTGTCAGACGAGTTATGACGCCCCCTTGCCGGTCGTCCTAGGTACGATGCGGATGCCGACTGCGCTGCCGCGGGAAGGAGTTACGGTGAAACTCAGGATGTGCGAGCGATGCGAAGCTAAGGATAGGGTGGATTTGGATTCCTATTTGGATACGTGTAGCTTTAGGCCCACAGAGAGGGAGATGTGGACAGCTGGCGGACAAAAAAAAAGTGAATAAGAAATTTCTTCGCTTTATTAGTAGGTATAGATATTTCACGGCCTAAATGTGTACCGTAAAGAACTTGTTATTTATACTATATATACATATAAGAGTATGGACTAGTTCAACGGACCCTTATCTTCATGCTTGCCCATATGCCCTTAAAATTGTAGAGCCGGCGCTGCCTGGAACTACCTCCGCCGCACGCCGGAATGTGCGCCGTCCGCTTAGAGCAGCCTCAGTCGATGGGCGCATGCCACCACCGCGGGCGATGGAATGCTTGCGACCCGCGCCCGCCGCTGCACTGTCGCGATCGCGCGCCTGCCTCCAATCAGCGTCTGCGACCGCAAGCACATCGGTCCGCTGCTGTCGCGCCTAGCTACCCACATCGGGATGTGCCTGCCTCTCGTCCGGCGTCGCGCCGCCGCCTGGTGCGGCTTAGGGTTAGGAGGTAGTGGTGGCTGGTGCACTGGTGCTGGGTGCAGCGGTGCGTATGGACTGGAGGCGAGGACCGGAGGCGAGGAGACTTTGTGTGATAGGCCTCATAGTGGGCTAGGTTGTGGTGTTCGTTGTGTGCATGTGTGGGTGTTTGGGCTCGGTGGAACCCAGGAACCGATACCGAAGCCAAAGACCGAAGTACATGGATGTCAAAACCGAAACCGAAACCAAAGCTTAAAAAAACCAAAATTTCGGTTCACTTCGGATCGATTCGGTTCGGTTTTCTGTTTTCGGTGTAAATGTGCCAGGCTTGGCATACAGCTGCGCAGCTGGTTGAGTTGAGCCGCTGGTGGCAAGAGCACATGGCAGTAGGCCGGTGCAGCTGCAGCCAGCATCCTACAGCACCCATACCCACCGCCGGCCCATGCATGGTGCATATCGTCTCTTCCGATCCAACCAACACTCTCCGTGCTCTTTTTCCGGCCTGATGACATCGCTCCCTCCAGCACGGGACAACGGTCGGACGGAGGAGGACGACAAGGACATTCACGCGCACGCACGGCCGGGCCGGAGGAGGCCGCGTGTACGGCCGGCCGGCCGGTAGATTCCGAAGACCAATTGCATTTGCGAGGACCAAAAGCAAGCATTTGCCTCCATCGCGTAGTACTCCACCGTGTATCAGACATTCAGAGCCATTGCTTATACCCAGTGGCCGCGCCTATACTATTCATTTATATATTGTTTATAATCCTGCAATGCTACAACATACGTACACCGTATCAGAGATTTCAGAACCCTGTATACGTAGTATATAGCAGCATTTCTCTGCCTCCTCTCCTCAGCTTTTTTTTTTTTCTTTTTTTGACAACAAAAGAATTATATTATCATCGGCAAGACGCCTCGATTACAGTACACAGAAGAAGGGATACATCACGTACGCAACGCCTCCATGAGCGGGAACACCATCACCACCAATTCACTATGGTCCCTGGGCCTGCCTGGTTGTATGTGCTTGTCTTCTTCACTCACTGTTGTATTATATACGGTGTATGGCAGTACACTAGTACAGCATGCAGTCCCTGCCCTGCAGGCCTGCAGCCCACAGTGACACTACTAGTGTCCGTTCCAGCGTCCAGGCTAGCACGTTAGCACGTTAACCGCCCCGCCCATACAAACAGTGTACAATCCATACGGATGCAAACACATGTGCATCCACTGCTGGAGTTGGGTATAGGCCAGGTTTGCCCAGGATCGATCACACGCCCACTGCTGGAACTAGATCCTCTGAAGTCATACGGAACGACTTCACTCTAAAGTCACAGCACATCTGACCGTTCACTTGAATCCGACGTTGTTTACGAGTACTCCAGCAACATTGCCCTGCCTCCGTTCTTCCTTCCTGGGCTTCGGCCCAACATCAGCACGGGCACGGCGCCTGCTGCGACACTTTTTATGGCGCGTGTTTTGCCGGCATGGCTGCGTTTTTGGCGGCAGAATCGATGAACGTGAGGCGGCAATCAGATTTAGGTGTCGGTGCTCCAGGTGCCGTTAATCTTTCCATCGCTAAGCCATTGATTAAGCTGCCGGTGCTCTGTTCTTAAACTATTGTTGTTCTCATTTGATCTTTTATCCTCCCTTGTTAGATTTTTTCTCTTGGAAAAATTCCCTTGTTGGATTGTGCTGAACGGAGCGATTTTGTATTTTTGTGGTTCATGTGTAATCAGTCAAATGAAGCTTGCAGTAATATGCATAATTTACATCTTTTGTATGAAATTGCAGTAACCAGCAATATCTTTTGTGCATTGCATTCATAGTAGCATTCTAATTCATACAAGGGGAGGAATGCGCTCTACTTGGCCACGGAGAAGGACCACATAGAGGTCTGCAAGTTAATTCCTGGTGGAGGATTCGGGGCTCGATGTCGACTCTGTGTCCACGGAAGGTGCATGCGACTAGAAGCGATTCTCCGGTCTTATGAATTGTCGGAGTGCTAGCAGTGAGATCGAATCCCTGTAGGTCGGCGGTCGGTCCATGGCGCTACAGTCGGGGGCAGTGAGAGCGTCCTGACGTACCTTCTCGCCTGTGGTGGAGATCCTATGATGCCAGACTCCAAGGGCAAAATGCCTCTTCATGATGCAGCAGATGAAGGTGTTGTTTCCTCAACTTTATGGAAAAGGATATCATTTGTGTCCCACGAGGTTAAGAGGTTGTGTTTGATTTGGAGTGTTTGGTCATTTGTTTGTGCCTCCAGGGCATCACGAGGCTGTAAGTTTTCTGTTGTCCAAGTGCAGCGGTGTCCCAACAGAGCTGATTGCTTCCACATTAACACCCTTGGTATACCTCTCGGGAGAGCTAAGGCCCCACCAAGTCTTTTCGTTGCCCGGCCCCTCTCATTTTGGTTTCCTCCATTCCATCCCGTTCCCTCCCGTCTTCCCCCTCCAATTCCAAAATCGAAAAGCCTAGACCCCTCTCCAACGAGCGCACGCCATGCCCCCTCCCCCTCTCCCTGGAAGGCCGTTGAAGGCCAGCGTCCGCCGGGCGCTGACGTCGCGATGGCATCGGCCTCCGACGACGCGGCGGCCTCGCCCTCCTACGTTGCGACGGCCTCGTCCTCCCTCTCCAACCAGCGCACGCCACACGCCCTCCCTAGAAGGCCGTTGAAGTCCAGCGTCCGCCCGCCGACGTCGTGATGGCCTCGTCCTCCTACGTCGCGACGGCCTCGCCCTCCGACGTCGCGCTCCAGGCCACCGTCGACGGCAACCTCGGCCTTCTCAAATGTAATTGCCCTCCATATCTCTCTCTCCCTCTCTCTTGTTTCGCCACCGCTGCGTTTTCCAATCTGATTTGTTTACTCGAGACCAATCGGCCTGCCTGCCTGGGTTTGTGGTGGTTTTAATTGCAAACGATTGTCGATCATGCCTGTGGATTCCGATTATTGTTTTCCGGTTGCAATTGAAATAGTTTTGATCAATGTTTCCCCAGATTTCCCCGTCTATATTCAAGTTTATCGTTTTGCATTTGCTACATAGTGCAATGATTTGGTCAACAATACCAGGATTTGTTCCTCTAGTGATATTGCAATAATAAATATTCCATAATTCATTTCGATTAGGTTCTGCATCCACGGTACCCGGTTGTCTAGCGTAGACCATTGCAATTCCTTTAAAATTTGTTTTACCAATCTATTAATATTTAGACCTATTACTGCCATTGGGATGGATCAAGGGAAGGTGAAGGTCTAGTATTTGGTCTCTATTATCATGGACAACTACATAAGTAGGGAGGGGCGTGCGGCAGGGAGGGGTGGCTCGCGCAGCAGAGAGAGGGGGCGGTGGTGGTTAGGGTAGGAGCAGGGAAATATTTCTTTATTGCTTGTCCTTAAGAGATTACATCCTTCTTTCTTATATAGCGCCATTATGGACTTGTATCTCAAACAATCTCTAAAAGGTTTTTTATAGATTGGAATTCTTTTTACAAACAAGTCCTTATTCTTATCAAGACTTCCTTATAGATTCGAAATATCTCCTTCACACCAAAAATCCTAAATTATCGTAACCGAACTTTTACTTTAATTATCGAAAAACCCACGGGGAGGGCAGCGGCGGGGAGAGGGCGCGTGCGCCAGGCCCAGGGGGCGCCCCCGCCGACCACGGGCCCTAGGGCCAGCCCCTCTGGGCCCCATTTCCTAGGGTGTGACAGTACGTGTTTAGTTTTGAGTGCAAGGGGTGGCTAAAATGAGTTTTATCTCGTGATCTATTTTTACCACCTCTAGTTTAACCTAGCTTAATATAAACTGAATTATTTTAGGTGGATGATGGTTCATCCGTTCATAGCAGCAGTGAATATGTGATCATCTAGCAGCACCTTTTTTTATCATTAGCTAGCAGGAGCAATTAAAAGCCAACACAGAGGCTACCTGAACAAGTCTGAACTCTTCCAATGCTGCATTGTGGGACAACGATGGGGTCCACACTTTAGAACACTGACGCAAGCCACACATTACATAAACAGAGCGACGAAATATGATGCTACCTGTGAACCTTAAGCTGTCAAGCACACACCAAAATAAATTTCTGCATCTTATCCTACATTATAAAGCAACGAATACAGTGGATAAGCAACGTGGTTTGAGGTCACCGCCTGGAGAGGGAAGTGGCGTCGGAGCACAGGTCGGGGCCAGGGCCGGCGCACGCTCACCGCTGGCACGCCGATGGGAGGCTGTTGCGGGCGACCCGATGGGTTTGACAGCCACTCTAGTTGATGGGACCCGATGGGAGCCTGTTGCGGGCGACCCGATGGGTTTGACAGACCCATCGGCGTGGATGCATTGGGGCAACAGGCTCCCGATCGGTTTATCAACTGATAAACTGCCCAATATCAATTCTTTTTTGAGCAACGTAAGGCTAGAGTGGGCCGGCGGTTTATCAATTTGTTCTAAGCCCACTAGAAGCAGGTCGACTGTACATTCCAAAGGTTGATATTGGGCTAGGGTAAATTATAATACATGGCCCATATTACACAAGCTACAACTTGAAGCCGGCTAAATTAAACCCATCGGTTTGCGGGTTGGGGTATACTAGAACGTACCCGTACCCGCAAACCCGATGGGCATTACTTTGTTCCCATTAACAAACCCATGGGTATGAATATTGACTCATACCTGTGTCCTAATGGGGTAAAAACCCATTAGGTTTCGGGTCATGGGTACCCGTTGCCATTTTGAGGTACACTAGATTTGAGTATAAAATGAAGATGATTGGGATATAAAGGATGATATGTAAAGAATGGTTGGTGTGGAAGAATTGTATATAGAGAAGGAAACTTTAATGACAAGGATGTATAAAAGAAAGGAAACATAGAAATGTGACAAGGTGTGCTCAAATCCATTAGAGCCCAATTGAGAACCAAACTAGTCCTCCACAGGAGCATGCTGGGGCTCACAGTTTTTTTTATTGTTCATGCGGACCTACAAATCCTGTGCACACTGCAGCTATCGAACTTTAGCACGGTTCGTTTTGTTGCTGCTTGCACGGTTCGCTTGCACACTGGAGGTGCCCCCATCCTCCACAGGAGCAGCTGCGGCCTGCGGCACCCACACCATGCATGCTGCATGTCGTCTCTTCCGATCCAACCAACACTCTCCGTGCTCTCTTTCCAGCCTGACCTCGCTCGCTCCAGCACGGGACGACGGTCGGACGGAGGAGGACGACAAGGACATTCACGCGCACTCACGGCCGGGCCGGAGGAGACCGCGTGTACGGACCCGCCCGGCCGGCTGGCCGGCAAGATTCCGAAGACCAATTGCATTTGCGAGGACCAAAAGCATTGCCTCCATGGCTCCATCGCGTAGTACTCCACCGTATCAGAGATTCGTAGCCACTGTTTAAGAGCAACTCCAACCCACCCCTAAATTGAGCCTCCACCCTAAATTCCCAGGGGCTTTGAGCAAATAAACAACTCCGGTGGAGCCCTTTAATGGGACCTCAAATTTTAAAAACCCCAAATTTTAGCTTGAACCCCTAGATCTGGATGGCCCCTACTCCCGTGGGTCCCACCCACTTTCCTCTCTTTTTCTTCCGGGTATGCGGAATATCCCGAACGGGCGCTCGCTGCGCCGGCCCGTGTCTCCACCTTTGTGTATACGCCGTGCGCGCCGCCGGCAAGACGCTTGTGTATACGGTTTTTGTTTTAATGACGGAGATCGCGTGGTGCGCAAGACGCGGATGGCTGAGCAAAGCCGGCCCCTCGGCTCGGGCGGCGCCACCGGAGAACGGGATGGCTATGGTTGGTGACGCAAGAGGTGGAAGGTGGATGCCGCCGCTCGACGCCGTGGGGACGGGGAGCGCGAAAGTTCGGTGAGGTGGGCCACGATCTCCTCTCGGCTCACCCGCGGCGTGGTAGAGCGCCCGCCCTCGTCGGAATCGACATGACGCTGCCGTGTCGCCGGAATCTACCGTGGGAGGGTGGACTTGGGCGAAGCAGCGATGGGCTCTTGATGGGCAGCTGCGCAGCCGTGGCTCGTCAATCGAAGCACCGGGCACTCAATCAGCGGTTCGAGCACGACGGCTCTTGATGCGCATGTCGACGTGCCGCCCTTTGCGCGCGAGACAGGGCTTTGGAGTAGGAGGATGCGGCCGGGCGCGGCGACGCCGCCATCGTGCCGCTACCCCCGCGAGACTACTCCGGCGGCGGCCTGAGCGGGAGGCCTAGAAGGCGGCGCCTCCTCGTCGTCGTCTTGTCCGGGAAGCACGGCCGCGGCCACTGTCGAGCCTCGCTCCGGGCGCCCGAGCCGCCGCCGATATCTGCGGGGCTGCGGGGAACGGCGGATGCCGGGAACACCGGCTCTTCTTTTGTTGGCGCCGCCGCGGTTCTTGCTCGCGGGGCGGCGGACCGGTGCGCGGCTACGTGGGCGTGGGAAGTCCTCGAGCTCGGTCAACGCGGCAGGCGCGGCGGACCGTGCCGGATTAGGGGAATGGCGGATCTTCGAAAATAGGGTCCGCTGCATGTCCACTGAGTTGGGATTAAATTTGGGCCCTTACTTTTTTAACGGCATGCAAATAAAAAAATTTACAATTTAAGGGCTATCACTGGAGTTGCTCTAAACCCAGTGGCCGCCTATACTATTCATTTATATTGTTTATAATCCTGCAATGCTACAAGCCTACAACATACGTACACCACCGTATCAGAGATTTCAGAAGAGAACCCTGTATACGTAGTATATAGCAGCATTTCTCTGCCTCCTCTCCTCAGCTTCTTTTTTCTTTTTCTTTTTTTGACAACAAATTATATTATCATCGGCAAAACGCCTCGATTACGGTACAAAGATGAAGGGATACATCACGCAACGCCTCCATGAGCGGGAACACCGTCACCACCAATTCACTAGGGGACGTGTTTGGTTGCCCGCATCCGGGCATACATGCATTCCGGGATGCAACTTGCGCGTGTTTGGTAGCCTGACTGTCTCCCCCAGCCTGGCTCACCTCATGCAAAATCCTCCTCCCAGCCAGGCTCCGAAGGTACGCCCAAATCGGCCGTTCCTCTTCAGCTGGCTCGTCAGGTGCTCTTCGGGCGATTCAATCGTGGGGAGATGGCGCGAATGCTACCTCCCTCTTCCGTGCGTTTACCTCCTCGCAGCCCCGAAGGATTCCGCAGCAGGCGGCTGCGGCCTCGCCGGTCGAGGTGCTGGGCGGCGACGGACGACACCCCTCCTCCCCGTCGGACGGAGGAGGACGGCAAGGACGCGAAGAATTCAGCGGCGGTGGCACGCGATGGGGGACCTCATCGCGCCGCCGCCCAACCCGGGCCGGGCGCGAGACCGCCGCGGGCCCATGCTCCCCGCGTGTACGGCACCGCGGCCGGGAGACCGGCCGGCCGCCCCCCCACGACGAGGAGGATGAGCTTCGCCCGGGATCTAGTTCCCGTGCCGACGGCGCCCAAGATCTTGGCGGTGCATTTGCGAGCCTGGAGCCATGGGGAGGGAAGCCGCGGTCGCTGGGAGAGTTGGAGCTGCTAGATCCTCCATCGATGGCCTCTCCTTCAAGCCGCCGCCGCCGCCCTGCTCCAGGTAATGGCCCAGACCAATTGCGTTCGGGGATTAGGATGCAGATTGTTGGATTAGCGCTCAGTTTCATCTCTAGTCTCTGCATATGTGTGTTAGTAAAGTACTATAAGCTTGTAAGCTTCGATGCTTCATACAGTCGCATTCATCAAGGGGAAAAAAAAAGGAAAGAGAAGAAAAGCTACGTCAAGACTATTATCCTCCGTTGGAGATCTTCAATTCATATGTCTGAGCACATGTGTTTTGGTTTGATAAATCTGAGCATATATTCTAGCCAATGTGTTTTTCATAGAAGAGGTTGTGGCGGCATTCCATGATTTTCCAAAATGATGTAATATTCACTACAAACAAATTGTTGCAACATTGTAGAGCTAGCTGGTGGTAATCATACCACAACTAGAAACTGGTAACCACACCAGCTTGTATGCAGGGAACCAAACACCATTCTTGCATGGTCGTAATTTTAATGTGATGCAGATGCAAGCAACAAACAGCGATTAGCGAGTTGGCTGGTTGGCAAGAACCATGCAACCAAACAAGGCATGTTGCATGCACCAATTCACTATGGTCCCTGCCTCTGCTCTGCAACCAAACAGGCCCTAGGGTCCCCTGGGCCTGCCTGGTTGTATGTGCTTGTCTTCTTCACTCACTGTTGTATTATATACGGTGTATGGCAGTACACTAGTACAGCATGCAGTCCCTGCCCTACAGCCCACAGTGACAGTACACACAGTAGTAGTGTCCGTTCCAGCGTCCAGGCTAGCACGTTAACCGCCCACACAAACAGTGTACAATCCATACGGATGCAAACACATGTGCATCCACTGCTGGAGTTGGGTACGCCAGGTTTGCCCAGGATCGATCACACGCCCACTGCTGGCTGGCTATTGTTTCATTCCCCCCTCATCTGATGATTGAGACCGACCGTTTATTTTGCTAATAATTGCTTAAACCCAGTGGCCGCCTATACTATTTATTTATTTATTTATATTGTTTGTATAATAATCCTGCAATGCAACATCGTGCTGTGCTGAAGCAGAGGCGCAGATTGAGCTGCCTGCTCTTCCCGGCCCACATGTCATATTGCCATGATCTGGTTCTGGAAGACGATCCCGGGTATCCAGTACAGCGTACAGCTTGTTGCCATGCCATTAACTGTAGCGCTATGGACCATGGATGCGATGCAACAGTAAGCAACAGTGCCCTGTGCCCCACACTGATCACTCGCCACATGCAAAGCTCTGACCATTGTGGACCGTGTACCTTGTCCTTAAACCCTAAACCCACACCCTCATCACGCCACGCCACTAACCGCTTTTGATTACCTTGACATCCATAATCTCACTCATCACACCTCAATCAATCATATAGTAGTAGGAGACCATAAATAATAAACTGGTAGTTAGCTAGGACACTGATCACTCCGGTTTTCTTTTCCCCTTTTTGTTTCATAAATCATGAGATAATGAAGGCCGTAGCTAGGAGCCTACCTTTTTAGATGAACCAACAAAGTAAATCAAGTCATCATGAGCCAATGAGGTAGCCATACATTTCTGTGTCTGTGTGGCTGTGTTCATGCAATTGAAGCTGACAGTCATTGTGGTGGTGGGTACAGAAATTGAAGGTGTGCTAGCTGTTTCATGGAGGACTACTGTAAATAGTTCCTCATCACATGGCCTGAACAGAGGGACAGATCATCTATCACAGACCCATGAGGAGGCACTGGCAATGGAACAAGAACAATCTTCTACGAGTGAAAACTTGCAGTGAGTGAGGTCAGGTGAGGTGAGAGTGAGACGAGTCCCAGTCCCAGTCCCAGTCCCAGACTCCCAGTTCCAGACTCTGAGTTCCAGTTCCAGAGAGCAATGAGTGATCTCAGAGCCACCTCTGCTTCTCCATTCTGCATCCCTCTGCATCTGCTGGTGGTGGTGGCCGGTGCAAATGCGTAATGGCAGCGGAGGAGCAGCCGCGGTGGTACAGCTACTACTACTAGCGGCGGCGGCGGCGGCGGTGGCTGTAGGGTTGAGTAGTGCGTCTTGTGTAGCAGAAGATGGGCAAGGCGAGTCGGTGGCTCAGGAACTTGTTCCTGCCCGGCAGGAAGTCCTCCCGGAAGGCCAAGGACAGTGGGGCGGCGGCTGACGCCGACTGCCAGTCGATGCTGTCGGCGCCGCTGCCCTCGGTGGCACCGTCTGGGAGGGAGAAGAGGCGGTGGAGCTTCCGTCGCCCGGGCGCGGCCGCGTTGTCAGGCGGCGCACAGGCACCGCTCGCGTCCTTGTCGTCTCACTGCTTCTCGGAGGCCGAGGTGCATGTCGTCGTCGTGGCGCAGGAACAGGACCACCAGCAGCAGGTCGCTGCCGCCGTCCCTGAGGCTGCGTCGTCCACCGTCGTCGTCCCGGTTCCGGCGTCGGGGAGGAGGAGCGGCGCCGACGGTCGTGACGCCGAGGCGGCCGCGGTCAAGATCCAGGCCGCCTTCCGATCGTACCTGGTAAGCACGTTCTTCGTTCGTTCTTGGACCGGCCACGCGCAGTTCTTGGTTCCGGCGATTCTCCGCCCGCGGAATGAAATGTGAAACGGTTTGCGACGCCGCCCATTACTGCGTAGGCGAGGAAGGCGCTGTGCGCGCTGCGGGGATGGTGAAGCTGCAGGCGATGGTGAGGGGCCAGCTGGTGCGGCGCCAGGCCAACCTGACGCTCCGGCGCATGCAGGCGCTCGTGCACGCCCAGCGCCGCGCGCGCGCCGAGCGGCTGCGGCTTCTCGAGGTCGAGGACGGCGCATCCTCCAGGCATCAGGCCACGCCGCGGCAGCCGCCGTGCCGGCGATCGCCGCAGCACCCGCGGTCGTCACGGAAGCCACCGGTGAGCAGAGCACTCACTACACGTACGCCCTTGTTCAACCGATGGAATGAATAAGGAATTGACAAATGTGTGTCGTCGGTTCCGCTCTGCTGTGCAGGAGGCGACGGAGAGGGTTCCGAGGAGACAGACGTCCGGATCGTGGAGGTGGACGACGGCGCGCCAAGGGCAGGCGCGCGGCGGAACAGCTGCAGCCACCACTACTCGTACTCGACGTTGACGACGCCGCCGAGCCGCACGCCGGCGAAGGCCGAGCTACTACTACTGTGCCAGAAGGTGTCGCCGACGCCGTCGTCGGCGCGGACGCTCAGCGGCCGGTTCGACGTCGACGACGCGTCGTTCACCTCCGCGTCGGAGCCGACGCCGACGACGACCACGGTGCCGAGCCGGCGCAGGGCGTGGCGCGCGGACCCGCCGCCGTCGTTTCCGAGCTACATGGCCAACACGGAGTCGTCGCGCGCCAAGGCGCGGTCGCAGAGCGCGCCGAGGCAGCGACTCTCGTCGGCGTCGAGACGACGGCACTGGCGGGCCTGGCGGCCTCACCGTCGCCGTCGTGCTGGGAGCGCCCGTCGAGCCGGGGTGGCGCCGGGGCGGGAGCGGGGGCAGCGCGCGGCGAAGGGCGTCGCTGGACCCGCTGGACCTGCCCGGCGGTGGCGCGCCGTCCCGGCGAATGGAGCGGTGCGCGTCGCGGGCGCGCGCCGGAGTCTCGTCGGTCCCAGGAAGCGAGTGCGGGTCCTCGAGCACCGTTGGGGCACCGTGGCAGCGCGCGCACGGGGCATGGCCATTGCATGGCTGACTCGTCGATCAGTGAACTCTTGGCGAGCGAGGAGGAGAGACTGAAGGTGTGTGCTACAGTGTGTTTTGGCAGTGGGAAGAAACTGACGGATCGGAGGAATGGAACCTTCTTGGATCATGGTTTGTGTGTTTTTGAGTGCCGGCTTTTGTAAGCGATGATTTTGTGCTTTTGTGTTTCTGACTTTTGTGATTGTTTGGTGTTGAAGTGAGAGCGTTGCTGTTTTTTTTCAGTTCAGAACATGACATACTTGCAAAGTGTAGAATGCAACAATCAAATGTTTTTTTTTTTAAAAAAAAAAGCTCACAATCAATGGACTCCCATGGCCCATTCATGTACTTTGTTACCTTTGTAGTAGAGACGGTTGCTGCTGGTTATTGGCCAATCTCATTTTGAATAGATTTCATTGAAGAAGTCTTGCTTTGACCAAAGTTTGACCGCGGACGCCAGGCTTCCTAAAAAAGACAAGATACTCACTCCTCTCATTTTATTATGAAACTTTAAAACTTAATTAATATATAAAAGGTCTAATATTTATTTTAATGTACAAAATAGATTAATTATGAAATATTTTGTATATAAATATATTTGGAGATATAGATGTTTATACTACTTTCTAGAAATCAAATTAAGCTTAAAAACTTTTGATAGCTCAAAAGTAAGAGATACATCTTCTTTAGGACTAAGAACAACTCTAGGAAACTCTTTTATATCCTTCTGTTTTATAGGAATAGAGATTTTAGTCAAAACTATCCTCCAACAACCTTTATAATTGGATATCCAAATATAAACATCCTCTATTTTAAAATTCTCGCTAGCCAAAGATGTAGAGCAAGTATGACTCTCTAAAGTGAGCACAAGATATTCAAAAGTTGTTGGAGGGTACAAAGACATATAAAAGCGGTACTTAAATGACTCTCCCAATGATTATTTATTGAGTAAATTTTAGAAAAAGTCTTGAAGATGCTCTAAATACTAGTTTCCTAGGTTTCCTAGAGTTGTTCTGAGTCTGTATGTTGGTTGTCTTCATATATTTTCCTTCCCTTGTTCTATTTTACTCACTCAAGCATTGAACTACTACTAGTATCCTCCCATAGGTTTGAACTATATCTAAAGCATCTCCAACATAGATCCTTGGCCTCTACTCTATTTTTTTAGTGCTAGGGCAAAATAAAAAAACTTAATTCAATTGGGGTTTAACTCAAGTTTTTTTTTTGAAAACTGACGACACTTTCATTACCTTATAACTTCTTTACAAAGTACAAACCAAATGGAGTCAGGAGCTTGATTTAGATACAACAAACCAGCCGCCCGGTTAGCCAACTTAGCTAATACATGAGCTACCTCATTACAATTTCGACTAACAAAGACAAAAGAAATATCTTCAAAGTTAGTCTTCATCATCTTGATGTCTTGTACAATTTCTCCTATATGAGATCGACCAGAGTTTTTTTTTGCATGAGCTTTCGTACCAAATTTAAACAATCGGAAGCAACTACCACTTTCTTGAATTGTTGATCACAGATAAAATTTAAAGCCCATCGACAGCCAAAGCTTGACCATTTCGGTTCGGAGACTCTACAAATAACTTGATTGGTTGCAACCAAGAAATTTCCATTGTGATCTTGTATCACACATCTAGCTCCCATCCTTTTTGATTCACTGAAAGCAAAGAAGATATCGACATTTACCTTAACCTAGTCTTCCGGCGGTGGAACCCATCGAGCTCAACCTAAGACGTGTGGATTGAGGCGTGATTTGTAGATCTCCGTAAAGGAGAAACTTGAGACACGTATTAGGGGCCATGTAGGGAGCTCCTTACTTCTTCATAGGGAACATTTCCCGCAGTAATTCAAATCCTCGAAGTCTTCCTTTTGTCTTCACTCTCTCGCGTTGCGTGCCGCCATCCTATTCCCCTCCCCTAGTGCGGCTCCATCAGTGAAGCCCCACGGCCTAGCAAATGCACTCAACTAACTGGTGCCTATCCCGCTCGGATGAGGCTCATTCAATGAGGGTCCTCTGCTCCCGACGATGCACTCAACCGTGCAATGGCCCCGAGTCCCATATGCCAGTATCTAATACTCCTTCCGTTTCAAATTGTAGTTCACTTTAGCTTTTCTAGATACATTGATTTTACTATGCACTTAGTTATACACTATGTCTAGATACATAGTAAAAGAAATGGATCTAGAAAAGCCAAAGTGAACTACAATTTGGAATGGAGGGAATAGAATAGATTTGAGAGCTCTAAGTTTGATGACTCATGTTAGGGTAGAGACAAAAAAAGACCCTTAAAAGTAGGGGAGCCCTCAAATCAAAAGTGATTTGAACACCGGAATCATGACATGGGACCACGAAATCAATGATACATTGTACTTAACATCGTTGGAATTGTGACACAAACCATAATAATATGTAGTTCCAACATAACTATGATAAAAAAAAATCCCGATATATCCATGATTGATATGCAAAAACATAGTAGAAGGATGATTACTTGAAGATTGAATGCAAAGTAGCAAAAAGGAAGCAAGAAACCAATATTTTGAAAGGTAATTTATAACCAACATTTTGTAATCGTGAAGGCTCCAAACCGCAATTCGAATTTCTTATCCAGGGACAAAAGCGGAAAAGTATTATAGCAAGGCCAAGGCGAAAGCGCACACGACACGGCGGTTTAGGAGCCGCGGGTGTGGCTGTGTGGGGGCAGAAGTGTAAAACCAGGAAGGGGGTGGTTTGCTTTCGCCGCGCCCGCCCCGCGCGCGCATGGTGCTCCGCGAAAGCCGAGCGGCCGGACAAGTGAAGCGCGGCCACGATCGACCCCTCATCGTCGCATCCCATCCATCCCATTTCCCCACGAGCCCGGCCTAGGGACGGCACGGGACGGGATCGGAGATTATGGAGGAGAGCGACGCGGCGGCGGGGGTGGCGGTGCAGCTGATCGACGGCGAGGGCGAGTTCGCGGCCGAAGGGGCCGAGCGGTTCATGGCGGCCGCGGGCGTCGCCGGCTGCGGCCTCTCCTACGCCGTCGTCGCAATCATGGGGCCACAGAGCAGCGGTAATGCTTTGCTTGCTTGCACCGCCTCCGTCCGTCGTTCCCGTCGTCCCGGCCGGCCGCGCTCACTAGGTCGACGATCCATCCATCACGGCGGTTGGATTGGTTGGTTGATCCGATACTCCGATCCCGAGCTCGGTCGCTTGACAGGGCCATGCGTGCGTGCGTGCGCGCGCGCGCTGGCCACCTGTTCGATGAAATGCTGCGTGCGCTGTTGATCACCCGACTCTAGTGATCGTGCTAAATGATTGCAATCATGGAACCATTAGGTGATCCGGTAGGGCTTGGCAGCACTTAGCGCGCCTTAGACATGGCTTGAGTATTTGCAGTTGGCGTCGCATGAATGGTTGTTGTTGGTGCTCTGTTATTCCAAACCAACGGGCGATTCAGTTGATTCTGTGAGTTGTGACTCGATGGTGCACTTATTAAGTGGTGTGTGCAACTGTGCATATGTGTTATTCGTAGTGTGCTGCTTTAATTTTATACACTGCGTTAATTCGGTAATGGAGAATAAATTAGTGCAGTGCATCCTCAAAACTGAGGACTCAGCTAACTAAACTGGGTTTCCTGAACATAAACCTGCACGCGTCGTCTTGTCAGTTGATCGCTTAATTTGCTCTAGCAACTTTGCTAGTAACCACCCTTGTAATGCATAGTACTATGCAGTACTTGATTAGTACTTCATCAAGCGATAAATCTTCAGGGGTCCTGTTTACTAAACGTAGTAACCTTTGCTGTTTGTCTTGAGTCTGAGAGCCTAATATATTGGGATCACTGCTCCTTTGCACAAAAAGACACTGTATGCTTTTGATAATTTTGACCAAGTAATTTATATTCGTTTAGTAATAAGGATTTATTTTCATCATACCTTCTTTATTTTGAGCAGGAAAGAGTACCTTGTTGAACCAACTATTTGGAACCAATTTTAGGGAGATGGATGCATTCAGGGAAGGTATATAACATTTGCTCCCCCGCCCCCTCCTTCCAACATGATTTTATATTATTTTTTTATTTATTCAATAATTTATTTGCTCGCTCCGTTCCAAATTGTAAGTCGTTTCGACTTTTCTAGATATATAACTTTTACTATATATCTAGACATGATGTGTATCTAGAAAAGCCAGAATGACTTATTATTTGGAATGGAGGGAGTAACTAGTTCCTTGTCATTTGCTAAGCATTGTCAGCCACTAACCTTATCATGAAACACATGTAGCTGCTACTTTTTATTTATGTTGATAGAAAAAATATTGCTGTTCTATTTTTGTTATTAGGAGTCAAACTACTAAAGGTATCTGGATAGCACGCTGTGTTGGTGTTGAGCCTTGTACTGTTGTATTGGATCTGGAGGGTACTGATGGAAGAGAGAGAGGAGAGGTAATACTCTGTACACAGGTCAAATATAATGTATAGCATGAATTAGCAAACCCCTCCAGTAGTAGTGTGCAATGGTAGAATTCTTCTGGAAGTTAAGGTGCTTTTTGCATGGCAGTTAACAAATTTTTTGCCCTTGTTTTAGTACATGGCAGTTAACTTTTTTTTTCAATTCTTTGTTCTTTGATTTAGTGCCCAGCCTACCAATCTGGAATTTAGGTTGTACAAGGCAAGCGTAAAAAACTGGCCTATACTTTGATATTAACATAAGATGTTCCTCTTTATTTTTTGTTAATGTACTACATCACAGTCATCAGTCAATTCTAATTGCAAAGATTTTTTATTTGAGGGAAAGTGTGAAAACGTTATAACAAAATTCAGACTCACCCAGCATTAGTACTTTCTGTCCTCCTGTTGTGATTGCTTTGACATGGCATTGATGCATGAATTTCTCATATTGAAGTAATAAGAAATGGAAAGATCTTAGAGTCAATTTAACCTTCTTCATTAGTACTAATGTTTTTTAAAAAAAGCCCTTACATGAGTGATGAGTTCAAGCGACTTGAGAATGGCACGTGGATTGGATTTTGTTGCATGTTTCTTCGATTGGATTTTTGTTGCATGTTTCTTCTACGAGGTTATTTGTAAACTTTGTTTTCTGACACCTTTCTCTTTCTATTTTTTTGTCATATTTAGGATGATACTGCATTTGAGAAGCAAAGTTCCTTATTTGCTCTTGCAGTTTCAGATATAGTTTTAATTAACATGTGAGTCACCGTATATGATATTTGTGATGACTTCCCTTGTGGACTTATTTGTTGAACCTTTAGTTCTCACACTTACTACAGACTTTCTGTTGTCACTATGTGTATGTGTATAGGTGGTGTCATGATATTGGCCGTGAGCAAGCTGCCAATAAACCACTTCTAAAGACAGTATTTCAGGTACCGAGGTTAAGTCTCTTTGTCTTCCAGGGTTACCCATATGCACAGCTGATACACATATAGTCCTGATCATCTGATGAGTAACACTTGGACATCTGAGCAGGTCATGATGCGTTTGTTTAGTCCTCGGAAGACAACACTACTATTTCTTATACGTGATAAAACCAGGGTTTGCCTCTCCTTTGTTACATTGTGTTCTTGAATGAATTCATCCAAAAAAAAATGAAATATATTAAGAGTACAACATTTGTTCCGTTCACTTTAGCAAATCTCAGACACATCATTGTTTTCATGTAGACTCCACTTGAACATCTAGAACCAGTTCTAAGGGAGGATATTCAAAAAGGTGCTGGCATCCTTTCTTTTTTCTTTCATCTTTGTTTACTAGCTTGTTGGCTTCCTCTAGTTCTTATATTGTCACAGATTTGATCAGATATGGAACTCCGTTGCCAAGCCAGAGGCACACAAAGACACCCCTATCAGTGAATTTTTCAATGTAAGCTATATATTTTTATCGTACAATCTTTTAAAAAGGTTATGATTTTACTAGAACATCATTTGTTAATATGAAGGTGCAAGTTACTGCATTGTCCAGTTTTGAAGAAAAAAGAGGACCAGTTTAGAGAACAGGTACTTCAAACATCACTTGAAAGTTGAAACTTGTACTGTGTAGAATTTCTGTAGGAAATTAATGCAGAATGTTTACATTTCTAAGCAATTATTTTCAAGAACCTTACTTTTACCTTGACCAGGTTCAACAACTTAGGCAAAGATTTTCAAATTCAATTGCACCAGGAGGTCTTGCAGGTGACAGAAGAGGAGTAGTTCCTGCTTCAGGTTTTTTGTTTAGTTCACAACAGATTTGGAAAGTTATCCGAGAGAATAAGGATCTTGATCTTCCTGCTCACAAGGTACTTCTCTTTCCTGCTTGCACTAAGACCCATGCTAGATCGCTATACCGATTCACTTTGGAGGGGTCCTCTGGAAATCCTACTCCCTCTGTTCCAAATTGCAAGTTATTTTGGCTTTTTAGATACATAGCTTTTTCTAGGTGCATAACAAGCTAAAATGACTTACAATTTGGAACAGAGAGAGTATTACATAACAGTCACAGAATTTTTCTGGCAAACAAATGGGACCATGCTGGCAGTGCATCTCCACCTACATGATGCCTGCAGTTCTTCTAACTTTTATATCTCTTCAGAAAAAAGGAACATTACTAAATATCACGAGTGCAACACAACACTAATAAATCACATGAAATTCTCATATTTGAGCAGTTAAATTAGCTGCTAAAAAGACCTGAATTCTTTGCCTAAGTAATATTACCAATTTTTAAATGAAAATACCCAAACCCGTTTATTGATGATTTACTTCCATTTGCTTTACCATGCCAGGTAATGGTTGCTACAGTTCGGTGTGATGAAATTGCAAACGAAAAGTTTGAATGCATAACCACGGACACAGTAAGATCTTGGTACTTCATGACCATTCAACTTTTGTACAGGTTTTAGGTTTTACTCATGTGTTTTTATCTTTAGGAATGGTTAGATGTGGAGAGTGCTGTCCAATCTGGTCCAGTACCTGGTTTTGGGAAAAAACTTGGCAATATCGTGGAAGTTCACTTGCAAGAGTAAGCCCTTGAGTGATTTGAGTCATTGACAACCTGATGGTTTGTACAACGTGATTACAGTGCTTCCAATTTTACAAGCTATCAAGTATATGCCTTTTATGTTTTGTACATCTGCCAATAGACTGGTACCTTTGCCTTAGTACAAACTACCAATTTCTATGTCTCAACTGTATTCAACAGAAAGAGAACACATGCGCTTGATATTACATTAATACTACTATGTCTATCTGTTTTCTCAAATCCACATTTAGAAATACTTACATGCTTATTTGCTCTGTGACCAAAGTACTGGCAGTGAGGCTAGAAGTTGGTCACCTTGTTCTTTTGAGGTCATCCAAGATATACATTATTTATCTATGACAGGAAACTTATGCTCATGAATAGAACTAAGAGGTGTGAATCTTAATTTTAGGTATGACAAAGAAGCTATCTATTTTGATGAAGCTGTTAGGAAAGGAAAACGACAGCATTTGGAGTCCAGAATACTGAATGTAAGTCACTCAAGATCAGTATGTCTTATGCGTTTTTAACTAATGAAAATATTATATGTACCTGTGAATTAAAATTTCTGTAGCTACTGAGGTCCTTTGAAAAGTACTTCTAGCATTAAAGAGTGCATGCTGACATCTTTCTTATGCATAAGTAGTAGTGTTTTTTTTTAAAAAAAAAATCTTGCAGTGTCATTTACTGTTCTCCCTCTAATTTAATCTTAAATTTGTTGCAGCTTGTCCAACCTGCATTCCAGAAAATGTTGACTCATCTGCGCATGAAGGCTCTAGAAAAATTTAAAACTGGTCTTAATTCATCTTTGGAGAGTGGAAAAAGTTCGCGGTATCTGCTCGAGACAATACTGAATGCTCTCTCAAAGAGTTTGAACAAGGTTGTGCAGGTAAACATCATACACTCGTGGTGATTTCTTCTCAAGCACTGGTAAAATTAACCCCTGCTAAAAACACTCAAAATAGTAATTTATTCCAAAAGTGTCAGGCCATTGAAACTTACTAAATGAAGCCTGAGGCATCCAAATAATAACAATTATTTCTATATAACGTCTCTTTTATCCATGAATTTACTTAATTTATGCAATTTGCGTACGCATATCTTGCGTGATTCTTTCGGCTTATCAATCCTTTTAAGTTGATACTGCAAAACGCCTCATATGAAATTGAGGCATCAATCTGACAAGCACACTTGTATTCTAGATGCTATAATCAAGCAGGCGAACTGGGACTGCTCTAAAATACTAGAGAAAGTTCGGCGTGATATTGAAGATCATGCACTTTCCATTCGTGAAAGCAAGCTATCAGAATTGACAACCCATGCTAAGGTTATGTATGGCAAGCTGAGAGTTTAATTACTAGCTTACCAGTGCATAATTTTCTTCTGGATTTATTTACATATCTTTTTTTTTTGTGAACCATAAATACAGCAGGGGAAGTCCCCACTGTAGTTTATTTGCATATTTGATACTACCTGGTTACATGGTAATAATTGCAGTTATTTTGTATTTGCAGGAGAGACTAAGAAAAGCACTTGCCGAACCTGTGGAGTCTCTATTTGATGCTGCAGACCAAACAACTTGGACATCAATAAGAAACGTTTACAAACGCGAGACAGAGGCCATCCTACCGGAGTTTCTGAAAACCCTTTGTGGGTTTGAAATGGAATTCGCTCCAGCAGAAGAAATGGTATCCAAATTAAGGGATTATGCCCAGAGTGTTGTGGAAAGTAAAGCTAAAGAGGAATCTAGCAAAGTATTGATCCACATGAAGGAGAGGTTGATAAAATTCTCTATTGTTCCTCAACAATATGAAGTATTGATCCATGATTTCCTGATACTGTTTTCTCTTGTTGCTAGGTTCACAACAGTGTTTAGCCATGATAAGGATTCAATTCCAAGGGTCTGGACAGGAAAGGAAGATGTTCGTGCAATAGCAAAGGAAGCTCGATCTGCGGTACAAGAACCACACACTTCCAACAATCGTCAGCTCTTATGTTTTCTGTTTGTAAAAATGCATTTATGCTTATGTTGCAGGCTCTCAAACTTCTGTCTGTAATGGCGGCCATTCGCTGGGATGACGAGCCAGATAGCATTGAAAGCATCCTCGCTTCATCACTTCTGGAAGGCTCTGTTGTATCAAAGATTGCACATGCTGCTTCTGCTGATCCACTTGCTTCTACCACTTGGGAAGAGGTAATCTTGTGTTGGTCTGTTCTTGCACACAAACAATGGAAGTGTATCTGTGCATGTAACACTACTTTATGAAACTCGAAACAGATTCCTCCAAAGCATACAATGATTACTCCTTCTCAGTGCAAGGCACTGTGGAAGCAATTTAAATCAGAAACTGAGTTCACGATTACACAAGCAGTGTCCACACAGGTGTGCATTTCATATAACAGAACTTTGATTTCTGATACGAACTATCATGATGTGATTTTCACCCCTTACGGGTGAAAACTGTATCTACATCTCTTTTCGATGTTTGACTTATTTACCTTTTTGTCTTTCATTCACCCCAGCAAGCTCACAGGCGCGGCAATAGTAAACTGCCTCCTCCTTGGGCAATTGTGGCCATCGCTATTCTTGGTTTCAATGAGATCATGGCCCTTATTAGGTACTTGGTAGCACTATGATCTGTGGTCTTTTACGTTCATCTTAACAATTGCTTGACACTGCTCTTCTTGTTCTCTCCAGGAACCCCATTTATCTGTTCTTGCTATTTGTGGGCTACTTGATGTTCAAAGCTTTGGCGGTGCAGCTAGATGTCAGCAGAGAATTCCAAAATGGGGTGGTATGAACACTTGAACGTTCAGCTATAAAATTGCAGTAGGTTAAACTCTGAAAGTAGTTTGCACTGAAGCTCAACTATGCCTCTTAGTATAGTACTATACATCTTTTGAGTCATGATGGCAGCATAAAATAGTTACCGCCATTGCTTCTTGTTGTAATATAAGAATGTTATATCAGTCCTTGAGTTGCCTCAGCTCTGCCCATTTTGAATTAAGCTCATAACAACTTAAACTGACTGTGTGCAGGTTCCTGGGATAATCTCCGTGACAGCGAAGCTCCTACCGACGATACAGAACCTCGTCAACCAAGTGGCAGCCGAGCAGCAAGCAGAGCACCAGCACCCTCACCCTCACCCTCAGGCAGCAGACCCCCCACAGCCACAGATGCAGCCGCCGCCGCTGCTCCTGAGCCCGAGAAGCCCCATGAGCGAGCTGCGGAGGCTGCACATGCCATCAAGCCCACGCAAGGCGGCGTCACCGGTGCCGTCCTCGTCGTCATCATCGTCTGCCGTATCGTCCCCTAGGCACGTTGGCGATGATCAGAAGCCAAGACCAGGCACAGGGGCGCCTGAGAACGAGTCCACCGTCGCTGACTCGATAGTGTGAATCCATCAACCATGGTGGCGTTTGACTGGTAGTATATAGAATGTGTGGCATTAGAAGTACAAGGTATGGAGTATGGACCTTCTGTTGTTCCCCCTATTTCAATGCATATATGTATAGTGATTGTGATTATCACCATGCTTCAGTAGATATCAAGACAGAAATAATTGAGGACCCTTTAATTTTGCAAGGAGGGATAATCCATAGATGGACAATTGCTACCTGACACCATTCTTCAGCATATATGTATATATAGAAGGCAGAACCATAGAGGAGCTACCCATTTCAAAGTCCTAGGATTTATTTAATGTGTGCTAGAAATGACTCACCCACGTTCAGTTCTTTTTCTATGCTAACATCGTACTCTGATGTTGAGACGCTACCCAACTCCAATGACAACAACTGTCAAAATCTGCTGAGACTTATTCCTCCATGTATTATTCTTTCCTGCATATACTCCTAGCTATCAGTAATTTATTTACTTCTAGGCCCTCGAGAAAAGTTTTTTTCCCCACTTTTTGCTAGGATCAACACCTGGAAATACTCTCTGTGTCCCGAATCCAGATCGAGATGCGACGCGACGCAGTGCAGAGGACAGGAGGGGCACTGTTTCGTACATGGCGTTGCCTCCGGGACGCCTGCAAGGAGCCAAGACATGCCCCGTGCTCGACAGCCTCCCGAGACGTGCGCAGCCATTGTTTTCTCCTCCCCCAAGTCGATCTCCCAATACGGGAGGGGACTCAGGGGAGACGGCGCGGCAGCAGGGCACATGGAGAGATTCGTCCGGCCGCCGCTGCCCTCTCACTCACTCACTCACATGGCCGCTGCCGTCAGCTAGTAGCTAGCTGTGGCCGTGCCTGAACTGAATCCAGCTGCACGCCCAAGGCAAATACACAAGGTCTAGGTACACGCATGTGAAAACGTGACGTGTATCTGAATTCTGATACATGCCGCCGTCCCATGTACTGTACTACTATATGGACGTCGTTCAGAAATTCAACATCGGTCTGAAATTCAGAGTGGCAGATAGAGAGGCCTCTCCTAACTTGAGTGGCCTGAGATGACTCTTCTTGAGGACGTGTTTGGTTGAGGTTGCTCGCGCAGCCAAAATTGAGCAACCGGCGGATGCAGGATGTGCTGTGCGGTCCCACATGTCACACTCAGGTTAGAGGGACTGTAATCAATCAAAATAGCATCTCAGTTTTTCTTCATCTGCTCATGCAAAAAAAAAATATACCCATCCAACAACCAAACACATCCTTATCTTTTAGTCAGGAGGAGAAGGGGGGGACAAGCTGGGATCAAGGGATAGGAATCCTAGCATAGGATTCTTCAGCCTCTGTTCAAGATGGGGATGGACAACACCCAACCAACCTGCTGACAACTGGATCTCCAAGCCCTCCGGTTTAGTACTACATCATTGCAAGTGACACATGATTTATGTTACAGCAAGGTTTTGACATCTTTGCCAGATCCTGGGCTCAGCTTGTAGTCCTCATGCTACCACTGGTTGCTCAATTTCCTACTGGAAACCTGAGAATGGCTAAACAGATGGGAATTAAGTTAGGGCAACACTGAGCTGGTGTTGCCTTACAGTACCTAGGGCTTGGGGGGTGTCCTAAGTCCTAACATAGCTTAAACTACCTGGACTAAATTAAACGTTACAAAACTGGCAGCTACATAGAGGACAGACAGAGGACTGGAGGCTATGATGCCGTCTCCTTGAAGCTCTTGGTGAGCCAGATGGCGGTCTCCCTCGGCGACGCCTTCTCGGGGCCGAACGGCTTCAGCAGGATGTTCAGCTCCTCGTACCGCTCCTGCTGCAGCAGCTGCGCGCTGAACTCCAGCAGGCCCTCCAGGGCCTCAGCACGCTGCTGGTACGACGAGGTGTCGAACCGCTGCTGCCTCGAGTCGTTGGACCCTCTGCTTGATGCGGCGGTGGCGTTGCGGCCTGACGAGTCGCTCACGTTGTCCCCGTCGCCTGTGTGCAGCACTTGCACCGTGTACTTGTCCTTTGTGATGGACCGGTTGATGAAGGGAGGCGTGGAGCAAGAGCCATGGCCGTGGCTGTGGCCGGGCGCTGAGGAGAGTTTGTTGTTCATGGGCGTCAGGGGGTCCTCGGATGAGGCTAGAGGGAATTCCGCGATCCTGTCGATCCGAGGCGCGTTGACGGAGACATCTGGGGAGTCCAGCTGGTCGAGGATGCTAGCAGTGCGGCTGGTGGGTGCTCTGTATGTCGGCAGCGGGAGGGATGCTCTTCTTGCTGTCCGAGCGCTTTTGTTCAGAGGTGTTCTTGAGGTCAACTATACAGGGGGGAAATAAGTTCAATGAGTTGATGACTATACGTTTTCTTCAACATATAAGAACAAAACAGGTAACATGGCCATGTAAATACAAACTTGTGATGCGGCCAAAAATCAGCATACTTTATACTTGCTAAACAAATGCATCATGATGGGGACTTATGCTAAGTTTGTGGGGAATATCTAACTGTGAGGACCACCAAAGCTAAACTAAAAGATTAGTGAATTAAGATCAACATCAAAGCAGTACGGGCATGTGCATCTTGTAGCTAAGAATCAAGGAAGATTTTAAACAAACTGAGAGCACATGTTTGTGAGTATTAACAAAAGCATGAACATAGAACAAGCTCGTGAGAATACCTCGCCATGGTTTGTTCTGGTATAAGATGTCTTTGGAGGATCCAGCCGATTTCTAGTTGTCAATGTCTTGGCTGGAGTACTCTTGGGAGTCCTTAGAATGCCTGATGTCTTTGTTATAATGGCTTTACTTGTGACCTCATCATCAATTAGACTGCTGTCAACAGATAGCTCTTTGACACTCTGAGTAGTTGTATATTCTTTGATGCTCCGTGTAGAGCTAATAGAGTTCCGCTCAGGAGAGGGTTTGCAGAATGTCACAGTCCTCTCATTTCCAAGAGAGTTTCTTCTTGCCACCCTTCTTCTCACAGAATCAGTTATATCACTAGGATATGTCATCTTCTTAACCTTGTCCGTCAGAGCTTGATAGATTGGAGACATGTTGCGAGAGGGACTGGACTTCAACTGGACCTGAAGCACATAAGGCTGAAGGTGTGGATGCTTTAGCAGTTCTGCAGCCTGCATTTGCCAGTAATGCAAAATGTTTTTATTTGAGTAAACAAATCTACATAAGCATAAATAGTACATCAGTAAAAAAAAGCATTGAGGAATTACACTGGGTCGGTGTTCTGGACTTTTCCGTAGCATGCTCTTGATAAGTCCCCTACTGCATGAAGCAAAATATTTCAGAAACATGCTCCATTCAGGTAAGACGATGGACAATATGTAAACATAAGAGAGTATAATTCAATAAGAAACTTACAAGGAACCAGAATATCTCGTGGGCAATGGTGATACTATCGACTTTGTGATCTTACTAATAAGAGCTTGCATGTCCTGCCAAGAAATCATAGAGTTGCATGATTATTAGGACTGAGATAGTAATCCAGTTATATATGTAATTATGAATATTTAAAATGGCTAGGTGTCAGCATACACACAATGCAGTGGGTGTCTAGCAAGAGCAATACGTTCATAAGAATTCCTAATTTACTAATGTAAACAGCATAATAAACATCTGAGACAAGGAAGATAATCATCTAACCTCGTAAGCATACGGAGTGTTAAGTATGAATGATGCTTTTAGCTTAACCATCAAATTGCACCAACATAAAAACTAATCACATACAATCTCCAAAAGAAAGTAAGCCAAGAACTTACAAAAGCTTTAAATGCAGGCCTGAGAGCAGTCATTTCATAAATGCAGCATCCTGTAAAAAGAAAAAAAATCAAGTATTTGAATGCAAGCTTGTATTATCTAGGTGCAGAAACGTAGTTTATGACACTGAAGTGATACACACCTAGAGACCAAATATCCGATTTTGTACCATATGGTATATCAGCAAGAAGTTCTGGGCACATATAACTTGGTGTTCCTACCACCTTTGTTGGAGCAAATACGGTAATAAGCAACACCATAACATAAATGCAAGAAAACTCAAAAAGTTTCAAGTATACTTACAGAAGATGCAAGATCATCTGAAGTCAATATCTTTGCAAGACCAAAGTCACCTGCATTTGTACGGGTTCAGATTGAATCATCACTGGGATTGCTGAATTCATACATAAAGTACTGTACTTTTCTTGAGCTTAAGTCACTTACCAAGGCGTATGCTTTGATCTCTGGCAATAAATATATTGGAGCACTGAAACAAATCGAGAAGTTTCAGTTGGTATTAATTACACGCCTTAGGAAAAGGGGAAATATCATCATGTACTCCAAATCAATGAAGCGCTGCTACTGACCTTCACATCTCGATGAAGAATGTGATTTGCATGCAGATAATCAAGAGCCATGAGGAGTTGCACAAGCCACTTGCAAAGTTTCTAGAAATGGAAAAAAAACAGTGAAGGGTGAATTCTTTGGTTGCAGCAGAGTAACTGAACGCAAGAATGGAAACAAGGTCAAGAACTGCACCTCCTCAGTAAAATGGTTTCCATTGGCTCTTTTGATAGCCTCAGCCCTGAACCAGTACAGGTTGTGTTAGCTACGGAGTAAAGGTTTGTGAACAAACTATTTAACCTCCAAGAAATACATACATGTCTCCTCCCTCACAGTAACCAATAACAATGCAAACGTAGCAACCCTGAAATTTGAGAAGTGAATGAGATGCATAACAAGAAAAGGTTTTCACCTAATTATTTAAAGCAGAACTTTATTTGGTCCTGTTACCTACCTTTTCCACCCAAGAATCTTTGTACTCAACAATGAACGGATTCGAACTGTGGCAATGAGCTGCATCTGCAAG